>JBBPDC010025247.1:0-12595 GCA_037974485.1 Hemigrammopetersius urotaenia | reverse complement strand
CTGCCCCCACTGATTGTGTGATACTGCAATGCAGAGGGGCGTTTAATTTTCAAATTAATCGCGCGATCAATTTATTATTAAGCGTTATAGAAAATAAATGAATGCAAATAGTTAACGCGATATTTTTAACAGCCCTAATATATATATATATATATATATATAAAATCTCAGACTCTCTCAGACTCTCTCACTCTGTAATTTTCCCTGTACTATATGAGAAGATCTGTGGTATTTGCATTTTCACTTTAAGGCATGCTCTAACAACAACTGGTTTGTATATGGAATATTGATAAGGAAAACACATTCATATTTGCATTCCTGTATACTTTGAAGGCAGAGCTCGAAAAAAGAGACTGAAGTGCATCTTCTGGTGAAATACTTCTCACAGTGCTAGAGTGTTTCCTCCAGGGAGCTGCTTGGCCCGGCAGGTGAGGGGCCAAATTGAGTGCTGCACATCATGTACTGCATGCACAAAGAAAACCTTTCATGAACCGATGGCCCGATACAGTCTGCAGATGCTTTTTTCTTTTTACAGCCTGCTTTTTTCTTTTTCCATACAACATGCTGTGACTTGCTTTCTACCTTTGTCTGCATTTTAGAAGTGAGGTGAATGTGTCAAAAATTATTTGTGCTTTTTCCATCAAATTATCCTGTGGAGGTCATTTCCTACAAAAAGGGAATAAAACACTTGGAACTAATAGCAAATACTACAATGAGGCAATTATTACCCTTTAAATGCATCGTTTGGGTGGGAAACTATGGTTCAGATTAGTTGAAAAAGGCACAAATTATTAATGGTTTGCAGACAGTGGCCAGTTTAGTTGTTTATCTACATCTAATTTTTATGAAATTAAACAAAAGTGCATTCTTCCCACCCCTTTCCCAACAATAGCACAATAAAACATTGTCTTTTCTTAAAAGTTGTGAAAATATTATTTAACATTCCAATGACTTTTTGAAGTTGTTACTCTTTAATGAAGTATAATTATTGCAACATAACACATTTCAATATGGGATAGCATGGTGGTCCAGTGGGAAGTGCTGTTGCCTCACAGGAAGATGGTGCTGGGTTCGATTCTGTGTGGAGTTAGCATTTTCTCCCCATTTCTGCATGGGTTTCCATCAGGAGCTCTGATTTCATCTCACAATCCAAATACACCTTTCAAAGATGTAGTGACTTGTCCAGAGTGTTTCTCTATATTAACTCCAGCACCACTGGTTAGGACAGGCAGCTTAGAGAATGAATGAAAATATTAAACATTAAACCAAAAGTTCAGTCACAACTGTCACGGGGGGATAAATCAACACGCAACTGTTGTTTTCTTTCACCTGGTGGAACTCGTTTTGTTGGCGCCTCTGTGCGATGGCAGCTGTGTTAGTGCCAAAAACAGGCTTTTCACAGGTGATAAAAAGGTTTTTACTGTCAGTCTTGACAACTCAGGTAAGGTGTTTCATTATGATAATGTCCTCCCAGTATAGTAGGAAGTGTTAGTGTGTATGCAATGAGGCTAAAATGCAATAAGGCCACAGTGACCACCTTTTTAATCCTATTATGGATATTAAAGGACTATTGCACGTATGTAATAAATCACACAGTCACATTTGCAGTGCCGTAGAAGTTGAGAAATAATTGAAAAATTGAGAAACAATTCATGAAAAGCTGTTTCAGTACAAAAATCCTGTCACATAATTAATAGATAATTATACCGTTTTTCCTTTCAAAATGTTATCGCTATACTAGTCAATGATCAACTTATGCACCGTAGTTATATATATATACAAATGCCAGATTTTTTATTTAGATATGTGTATTTGTCATTTCCATTGCCTCTAAGCATTAAAACATTTTTGTATTATCGTCCTCAGTTGGAAACCTGCATATTGTCTGCATAAAAAATAGCTGCTGCATTTTTCAAAGAACAGCTGGAGAACAACTCCTAATTAAACTGATTACTCATCACAAACCGACATTGTTTACAAAGACACAGTGTAAGATTCAAGCAAAGGCCCTTCTCTGAATTTCTACTAATTCCCTGATCCAATTGTACTCCGGGCTGCTGTTTGCTTAATGTTTTCTTTTGGAACACAACATTGATGTGAGCATGCACGCCCAAATTACATTAAGCCATCCTGCGTGCGCATTAAGCAAATGACGAATTATTCAAAGGTGTTAACTGATGTTGATTTGACTTAAAAGACTGTAATTGCCTGCCTGGTTGCCAGAAACATGCTGTGATCATTCCTGTGTTAAAGAGGGCATGAGTAGCCATTGTTGGATGTTTGTACTGCATTAATCAAAGCTTTCAGTCAGTCACTGTGCTGTTTGTATCAATAATCTATGATTCACACTGACTATGATTCACAGTCAGTTACACTTTGTGGACAAAAGTATATGGACTCTCACATATCACACTCGTATGAACAGGAAATCAGTCATCACTCCAGTTCACTCCAGGTTAGGGTTCTGTGCAGACCATTTAGATCACATTTGATTGCTTTACAGACCTTGCTTTTTGCACAGGGGCTATAACGTTAAGATGTCCTATTATTGGAACTGAGATGACCAAATTACTAAAGCAGAAATGGGACTTATTCCTCCTCCTCCAAACTTTATAGTAGGCTCTACTCATTTTGAAAGATTTCTTCTTGCATTCACAAACCCCACATTCATCAGTCATTTTGCTACACGGTAAAGTGTGATTTATTACTCCAGAGAACACGTTTCCACTGATCAAGAGTTTAATGGCCATGTTCTTTTCACTACTCCAGTTGACACTTGGGATTGCACATAATGATCTTAGACTTGTTTATAGTTACTCAGCCTGGAAACTCAATCCATTAAGCTGATGAATCATTCTTGGGCTGATGTTGCTTCCAGAGGCAGTTTGGAACTCGTTAATGAGTGCTGTGTCTGAGAACAGATGATTTTAGCATGCTACACACTTCAGCACATTTACGTATAAGAATCCAGAATTTAAACGTGCAGCGTTAGCATGGGATGGGTGGGGCGTGGCCTGCAACAGCTTATTTGCATAAAATAAAAGAGCCCTTAAACCGTTCATTTCGAAAGGGACTGGAACTGTCAATAATAAAGCTGTTGAGATCACTTTATGTGAGTGATTTTGTGCAAAGAACTTCATGAACATGTTTTGTATAGCCCATAGATCTATTAAAACTAAAGTGTGTTTTGGATACTATATCCTCTTTAACAAATGCAGTTGTTGCATAATGTGATGTTGTCAAGCTGCTGAGTTTTTCAGGATGACCCATTCAACTGGCAGTATTTGTCTATAGAGATTACAAGGCTGTATGCTAGAGCTTAAGCATGAGTGTGGATGCAATTGCCAAATGTACTAATTAGAAGGATTTCTAGATGTGAAAATGTGCACTATGTCCTCTAACAGTACACATAAAGTGTACTGACAAGACGGGTGGTGGTGGCGTAGTGGGTAGGATACTTGCCTCTAGACCAAGAGGACATTGGTTTGAATGCTACTTTCAGCACCACCACTGGGCTCCTGAGCAAGGCCCTTAACCCCAAGTTGCTCCAGGGAGACCCTTGTCTGATAAATGCTGTAAACACAAATGTAAATATTTCTAATAAAGTGGCCAGTAGGTGTACACTGTGTTTCCTAGAGCTCCATCAAGTACCATGTCAGAATCATATACACATGCAATATACGTTATATACTGTAAGTACTCGATATGGACAAAAGGGAACACTGATTATCACCAATAATGACATTGCATTCAAAAACATAGACTTTAATGTGGAGCTTCCACTCTTCTTGAAAGTCTTTCCTCAAGAGTTTTTGGAGTTTCCCATTCAATTTGTAGAGCATTTATGAAGTCAGGTACTGATGTTGGATGAGAACAATCTCCATTCCAGTTCATCTTAAAGGTGTTAGATGAGGTTGAGGTCAGGAGGTGTAGGTCGGTCAAGTTCTTCCACACTGAACTCCACCAGGCATGTCTTTATGGAGCTTTCTTTGTGCACTGGGACACAGTCATGCTGGAATAGAAAAGGTTTGTGTGTCCACAAAGTTGGAAGTATGGAGTTGTCCAAAATGTCTTGGTCTGCTGAAGCATTAAGATTGTGCTGAAAGTAAGAAGCCTTCCAAATATAACTGTTGTCAATGTCATTCTAAAGTCATTTTAATGTGAACTATGTTTCACATTTTTTGCCATGTGATAGTGTATGTGACGATGGTGATTGTTGCGCTCAGAAACTGGAAAGGAGGTGACACTGGCAAACATGAGAGATCTCAGCAGTAAGAAAGGAAAAGAGATGGAAGGAGGGGAGACAAGCAGGCAGTGAAGGGCTGTCTGATCCACACAGCCAGTCAGTGCAGCAGGGCTTTCATTTGGAGTGGGAAGAGCTGTCCGACACATCTAAGAGGCCAAGACACACACACACCAAGGCACACATTTTAGACATTCAGACAGATAGACAGACAGTGCTTTATTCCAACACTTATGTCACTCTGCCACACCTGCCTCCTGTACATGTCTTCTTATCCATCTCAGGTTCCCCCTGGATGAGTGTGCTTTTTGGACTTCTGGCAGATTTAAAGCTGGGGCACAGTAGTTTGGAATGTTAAGCCAGAAATGGAGTCGTGATCCACTTTTCTTGGTTCTGATCCTGATGTAGTGGGTTATTGGGGAATCTTGGAGAATAATAGAAAGTCAGTTAGAGCAGTTTGTTTGATTCCAGACTTGCTGTGTGTCTTTATAGTCTTAATGCCTTACAGTCAGATTTTATAGCAGTGATTAGCTGAAATATTTCAAAGCATTGATGATTCCAATTATTGGGAAAAAGACAACATGCTGTTGTTTGTGACGTGTAGTCATTTACTTTAAACCGAAAGAACGATGTAATTTGGTGTTAAAACAAAAACCTATGGGAGTCCATGGAGAAAATCACTGTGCGTGTGTGTGTGTGTGTATGTGTACTCAGTGGCTTCAAATACACTTCAGCCTCTCAGATTTTAGGAACTATGCTCCTCATGTGGAACATGATTTTACACATTGCAGTACACTTGGGTTAAAAAAAAAAACACATTTGCCTACTTCTTTAATGATTGTAGATCTTTAGACCTGAAGTTTTAATACAGTGTGTATCTGACAAATGCTTCTACAGTATTGAAGGACAACATCATGAAGGACAAGCTTCAAGGACATAAAATAAATAAAGTCTTGGCAGGTAGTCTGAATCTCACTTATTTTTCTTGTAAAGAATGCAGAGTTATTTCTGAAAGTGCAGAGTACCAAGGAAATGGATCACATAAGTAAATCATTTAATTCGCATTTGATACAAGCAACCAAGGACATCAAACCCTGGTTTCTGAAAAGTGACATTATAAAAGAATGAGTATTAAGGAAAACTGTAATAGAAAGTTTTTTGCCTTATAAAATGCCGTATATTAACTGACAGATGATTTTGTGAGAAACTGTATTTTGTGAATAGTGCAAGGGCACTATGATTCAGGGCTGAATAAGAAAAAGCAAATGTGTTCAATTGAACAATGAATCAGCTTATAGTTGGTTGATTATTGAAATAATTATTATTTTCACTCCTTATGCAAAGTACAGTCAGAGGATCCTGAACACTAAAATGAGCTGATTTTCATTTATTTCTCTTAAGTGCAGAAAATATGGGGTTCAGAATATATGAAGAAGAAGATATGGATAATAAATAAAAAAATATAAAATGCACACTTTATATTTAAAGCCAAGGGCACTGTGGCTTTGTTTCTGAAAAGCTGAAATGAATATGAATGCACATATTTGAAATGATGTTCTCACCCTATTATGTTGTGATCTCTATGCAGAGAGAAACAAAGCTACAGTCCGCTCAGTAATTATTGGTGCTTTTGGTAAAAATAGGTAAAGAAATGGGACTGTATGGACAGCAGGAAAGATCATCTGTGCCCACCTGCCCTCCATCCAGGACCTGTACCTCTCAAGAACCAGGAAACTGGCAAAGAAAATCATCACAAATCCCTCACAGCCTGGACTAAGACAATCTAGAGCCTGCAGACCAGGACCACCCCTGGCCAATAAACGCGATTCTGATTCTCAAAACTCATTACCCACAATTATTGGTTCTCCTCCTCAACTTTAGCATTTTACACATCATCTGCCAAGACAGAGTCTTCTCTTATGAGCAGAAACAGAGTAATTGGTCTGAGACTACTCCTCAGTAAACAGTGTTTCCAGATCCTCCAGCCCTTAGGTTCTCTTCAGTGCCTCTCACAGGTTTCTAGTGGACCGCAGGTCAGGGCCTGGGATCAAAAGCTTCAGTTATTGTTGAACCATTTTTGTGTAATTTGGGATTTTTTTTAATTAATCATTACGATGGAGCATCCAGCCAAGACTAATTTGTAGTTGTTTGACAGAGGCAGTCAGATTTTCATTTAAAATCTTGTGGTACCTCATGGCGGCCTTGCTACCATGTATCCTAACGAGGCTGCCAGGGCCTTTAGAGGGAAAAACAGCCCCAAAACATCACATATTCACTACCATACATAACAATGAGGAATTGTAGAGACTTTTTTTTGCCCCTTTTATCATCTTTCTCACTGGGTGTGGGAACAGAATTAACATGTAACCCCATACCCAGCAAATTCACTACAGCTTTGGTTGTTTAACCATGGCACCAACAGTGGATATGGGCTTTTTCAAACCTTTTTTCAACAGTGACTTATTTATGATGGTTAATCCACTTTGGCCTTATATCATTAAGGTATTCTATAATCTTCAATATGAGAGTGAAAGAGAAGCGAAAGTGACCATTCTGTCATATGTGAACACACAACAGCATGAAATTCTTCCTCTGCATTTCAAGATTCAAGATTCAAGATCACTTTATTGTCAACAGCAGCTGTGTACACATACAAAGTTACAAAGTGAAACGAGACAACGTTTCTCCATAGGCCACGGTGCAACATATAGCAACATACAACATTAAACTGAGTGCAGGTTACAACAGACAGCGGACAACAGACCGACAATAAGGAGACAGCAAATGTAGACATTAAACCTACAGAGTATTGCCTGTAGGGGTGATTACTACACAGGCAGCAGTTACAGTATTAAACAATAAAAGTTCCAGGGATGACAGAACACTACAATAAATAAGCAAAAAATAGACAGCGTAATAGTGAGCCCTAACCACTGGGCTACCAGCTATGGTGAATGACTTCTCTGTCACCTCATATTTTTATATGAATTCACTGATGACGTCCTAAGAACATCTGAACACTCAGGATGAATTACAGGTGCCAACGATATTCAGTGCTGCTGACATAATATTCATAAGGGCTTTTGTTTTGATCGAAATATGCCCACAAAGAGATTTTCCACTACATTTTTTACCCATCCTAACCACCGATGCCAATGATTATGAAGCAGACTGTATATCAGTATTTAAAATCAGTATCATAAATAATTTGAGACATTCTGGTATGCTGGCTATATTTTACTCCATGTATATGTGATTAGAATCTCTCTGACCTTCTCCCTGACCGTCGTGTCTCAGTACTCCATGCAGACTCCAGTAGCTGGCGGCTACAAGGCATGAAGTTATGAGTTTGTGAGACGTATGTTGGAGACATCTGCTCGATCAATGATGCAAGGACCCAGAGCGATAACACAGGAGGCAGGCGATGTAAACAAATCTGCAATGTTGTATGAGGCGTGTGCTCGCTTGCCCACTTTTTTGTGGCTTTGGCGTGATCGATAATCCTCCAGCGGTGCTGCGGGAGTATGGGAGGTCACATGAAGTCCATAGATAGAAGGATGAGGGGCCTTGAGAAGAAAGGGGGCAAATAGGAAAATAAAATAGGCGCTGTAAGTGCACTAAACAGAGGAATAATAATGTAAGAAGACTAAGAAACATTCCTTTTAAAAGATCAGAAGAATCCCCTGATAAAGCACTCATCTGTGATTGCGGACTGATCTCCCGATGGAGGATAATGACTGTGATTAAGTCTTCTGATTCTGTGCCGATGGATATGCAGCTCACCGAATTTACTCAAACATCATCATCCAAAAACAGCAACGTGAACAATAATGGGCCCAAATATCATGGAAAGCTTCTTTGTGGGCTGCATTTCTTGTCTGCGTGTTATCATCGCTTATCTTAACTGCAAATAAAGGAAAATCCATTTGCACACTAACTTTGAAAGGTTTTACCAATGCTTTCTATCCTGAAAACATGAGGTCTTTATTAATATCTGAATGTAGCTTATAAAACATGGGGGATAATTATAATAAAAGTGGCAGGAAGCCTGATTTTCCCTTAATTTAAATATAGATATTGTCCATCCATCCATTTTCTACCCCTTCATCCCACACTCAGGGTCGGGGGTATAGATATTGTGATAAATATTAATATGAGTGCATAATTAATGGCAGCCAAAAAAACCACAGCTTGATTTCTGAAGGGTCACAGTGTTTACTATATAATTTTTAGGCATAAAGTAAAAAGACATCCAATAAAAAGCATAGCTTTAGTTTTAACACATATTAAAGATCTAAGTATTTGAGAACTGGCCTGGCAGTTTTATTTTACTCTATAAACATCTGATTTGAGGTTAAAGAAAGACTCATTTCCGATGCTCCTTATCTTACATACTCTATATATTGCAGATATGTATCAGGGCATGTTCCACTGAGATTACCCTTCAACAGAGGGTAAAATTCAGATGAGCGCAGGGAATGTCATTATGTGCTTTTAAGTGATCTAAAATGACATTGACAATTGATAATGGCACATGAAAATAACAAGTGTTACTAATTGGGAACTAGCCTCACAATATCTCCTAACATAGAAGCTCCACTGACTCAGACTTGCACCTCAGGAACCAGAGACAAGACTAAGACTCACATCTCAGAAACTTGAGACCTGACAATGACCTAGGAATTGACTCTGACTTGCCCTGGACTTGCACCTTGGAAACTTGAGTCTGATTTGCTACTGGGTGATTGTAATTGAGGCATATGGCGTGAGGCTTTGTTGGGATAGGCACAATAATGGACTGTTTAAAGCATGTGGAAATTCCTGATTGTGCCAGAGAGAGGTTGGATATGATTATAAACACTGTTGCTAGCTGGTCAAAGCATGATCTCAAGGCCAAGGCTGTTCTACTGGTTTCTAGTGTTCACTTTCTTGAACGTGCCCCTCTCTATATATAATATCCTGAAAGAGATCACTGATTAGTTTGTCCTCCTATGATCCAGAGCTGCAGCCTTTTTATGTATATAGGCTTGACAAAGATGGTGACTTAGTCTTATTTCCCAAAAGGTCTATGAGATTGTGCCTCTTAGCTATGTTTGAACAGAATGTAGTAATGGTGCAGGATCCTTGGTTGGGGGGGGGTCTGCATTGGACTGTGCATTTGAGGTTGGAACTATTAAAGCAACCCCAATAACAATGAGTGTCGTAGTGATGAGTGTGGTGTAGAGTGAGAGCCTCATGTAGTTCACATAAAGCAATGTCTGTGTCTGCTGGCTATGAGAATGACCAGATCAGTTCCAGAGGATGGTTGAACGGGTGATATTTGATGGTCAGGAGTACCAGGGATGGAGTGTGTAACAGAAACAGGGCTTGTGCTGTCACACAGTTTACTGTTTACAATCAGACACTACCCACCTTCCATTGACTCCATTGTCCTGTCCATGCAGTAAACCAAGGAAAACCCAGGTTTTGGTTAAGTGGAGGGGAGTGAGGTTCAGAAACTTGACTAAGACTTTTAATTCAGAAATTGAGATCCTGACTTGGATTCCCACTTCAGGAACTTGAGACTTGATTTCAATTTGCACCTCTTGCGTAAAACGACTTTTTAAGAACATTGATAAAAAATGATAAAAAATCTTTTGCTTTTGCAAAAAAGAATAGAAAAAGGTAACAGTATTGTATGTGAAGGAGCATTTTCAGCTTTACTTTCAGAGTTCTTCCTTTCTGGAGCTTACCACTGTATGTGATCATCACACGAATGTTGAGTAAGAAGAATGGACAGCACACAAGTAATTAGACCAGGTCTTTGTAAACTATGCTGCGGTCATATTTTGCATTTTAACTTGAACTACTTAGGGAACAGTGCACATGCGTATCAGACCCTGGGGACAGTTGTTCTGACCCCTGCTAGCCCGCATCCATTAATCATCCCAAGCCAGCATCATCCTATTTCATCCTCCCGCTGGTCTCTCAAATGCAGAGGAAGACTACAACCAGGGCTTTACGCTCTGAATGCAGATCTGTGAAGTTCCCAGACAGTCGTTTTACAGTGATTTAACAAAAAAAAAAATAATTTACACAATTTCCCCATTATTTGATTTTTTTCCCTTTAATTTTGCACTCCTTAAAAGCTCGCATGTCCCGTTTCATGTGTATAATCACACCATTATGGTAATTCCAATTTATACTAAACAGTGTTTTTTTTAGACCAATTTTAAACTTGTATGAAGAAACGAGGGAAAACTCCAGCTACAAAAGCATACATCCCACCCATATACATGACACACTCTGAGCAGAGTGGTCAGGGTGGGTGGGTATGCCATGTACATGTCATGTATATATGTTTTTTTCCTTTTTGTGTCTGTAAGAGGGAGATATCCATAGGAGAGAGCGAGAGAAGTGAAACATCAAAGCGAGTCTAAGGTAGGCAGCTCGAAAAAGTGACATGACAGTTTATATTTGATGCTTGCAATACAGCCACCCTACCGTACATTTTTATAGATCCTAGTATGCTATAAACCACATAAGCCCCATAGGAAAGTCTTAATTTTGGCCTACAAGCTTCCACTATTTAATTACTTTAGCTTTATGTGCAATATTTTACTCTGTGTGCAATATTCTGGTACAAAGAGCAATTTGTGTGTTTTTTTTTTCAGGTGCAATTTTTAGGGGTAAAATATTACTGTGAAGCAATTTTGCAGTTGGCCATTTGTCTTGTTACACTATTATTGTTTTGTCAATGCCTGTCACTACAATGTATACCTGTATATATATCCAGTGTGTACCATATATATGTGACTTTGTAGTCACTGTGGCTTCCTTGCAATTGTGAAAAGCTGATTGCATGTTTAACCTATTTTTCACTATCAGTACTGCGTACCATGACTTCATCCGCTATCTTCATGATCTGACACTAAAAGGCAAAAGGTCAGTGAAGGATTCTTTTGTATATCAGGTGCCTCTGATCTTTACGTGTCCATGTTCCCTCCCCTCCAGGGAGATGCAGTCTGTTTAGCCATTGATTTTGAACTGTCAGGGCACACAGTGGGATATCTGGATCATGCAGTGTTCATGGCTGGGCAGCAGATCTCTATTTGATTCTCACATTATTTTTGACCAGGGCCATCGTGCATGTAATTTTCCACATCATGTGCAAGCTAAACAAGGATAGATAAATAAGTTTCATGCTTGACTATAAAGTCTGTTATATATTTATTGCTGTGTTTTTCTGCATGCAAATGTACCAAATAGCTTGTACCAAATAGCTTGAGTAATACAGGGGGCGGTTTTAAGGGGCCACCAGCTGGTCCATATTTTTGCTCTAATTGCAGCGACCAATAACCAGAACTTAAGTGTCAAGAAACCTAAATATCAGATAGATAGACTGACAGACTGACTAGGACTGCTTTGAGAACATGTTTTATAATAGAAATGTTCTTCAGACATTGCTTTAAGGAAAGCACAGTGGCATCTTTATTTCTAATAGTGCTGTTTTGAAGAGCTGGTTGTTAGGGAGTTGTCCCTACGATCAGAATGTTGTGGATTCAAAACCCAGGACTGCCAGTGGCACCACTGAGGTACCCCTGAGCTTCACTTAGAAGCAGAGAAAGAATTTCACATTGTTCACAGTGTGTGCTGTGCTGTGGTGTGTTCTTGCATGACTATAGAGAGACACTTTACTCTAAAATTACTTTCCTACTAAAAAGGAGGTTTTTTTTCAAATGAGTCCTCAGGGACTCCCAGATGAATCATATTTTTGCTTTATTCCTACATCTAGGGCTGAAGCAAAAATCTGGACCATCTGGGGGTCCCTGACAACCGCTTTGAGAACCACTGCAATAGAGTAATGAATAATGTTGATTATAATTTATTAATTATGCAACAAATACCTTAAACTATTGCTGATCTATCTTCTACTCCTATAAGCACTGACTATATGTCCAGTGTTTGTTGACTGAATTACAAAAATTACAAGAATTAGCATGTGTCCTGCTTATAACTGGCACTTGATGCGCTTCTGTGATAAACACATTTACCATAGTAGAAGCTGAAAATAACAGTTATCAAGCGACCATCAGTGGAACACGCCATATAAAAACTATATTTGAATGACAAGGCTGCAGTCAGATTCACAGCAACAGCATGTAAGCAGATGGGCTTCAGTCTGCACTACTGTGGACAACTGAATTATTTACAATAAGAATTTCCAATATTAATTTCATAATATTCTAATTTTGCCTGCATTGCCAAATACAAATCTGGAAAAAAATGATGTATATGTCACGGCTGGCACGCTAGGAGCCGTGCCAGGCTTGGTTTTTTCTGTTTTTCTGTTCTTGTGTTTCTGGTTGTTTT
>JBBPDC010025236.1:0-30238 GCA_037974485.1 Hemigrammopetersius urotaenia | reverse complement strand
GTGCTGGAGGTAGGATTCGAACCTGTGGCCTCTTGGTCTGGAGGCAAGTATTCTACCCACTGAGCTACCTCCACCCCGCTCCACCCCGCTCCACCCCCATTCCACTAATATGGAGTGTTGCACTGCAGACTACACCTGAGCCAGTAAGAAGACAACAGTAAGAAGGAAGTCTAATGCACCTGCCTTGTGCATAGAGTCCATCTAGCCTTCCATGCACAAAATATCTTACTATGTAAAAAGTGAATGTGGACTTAAATGCTTTTCAAGTTGTGGTTATACAGCAGGTTAGGGGTAGTGCTCTGTAGTCAAGTGATTTAGATATTAAGAGGAGAAGAAGCCTCTCAGCTATTATTTGTGGCACCATAGCAGCTCGCTTCCCTGATAACGGTAGACTGGAGAGAAAACGTATGAATTATGACTTTTTTTGTTCCCTTAAAGTTGACAATTAAAAACAAAATGTGCCCTTGATGTGCCTTATATCATGTGATATTTTAACAGCCCAGTGCTTTTTCCTTAGATTCCTATTGCTTACCTGTTTCACCCCATGGGTCATTATCAGCTTTAGCCCCATCGCCAAAAGGATCTGTGGGTGACATGGCTGAGGTTCCTAAATCCGCACCCCATGGGTCTGATTTGGCTGCAGGTGTCTCCGACAGTGTTCCTGAAGGCTCGGAGGATGCACGAGCAGACTCCTCTGAAAAATCTGTTGGTGCTCCCCAGGGATCTGACTTTGCTGGTTGTGAATCTGCTGGCGAATCATTTGACGCACCCCAAGGATCATTTGCAGCTGGACTTTTGTCTTCTGTAGGTTCTGCAGAGTCACCCCAAGGATCATTTGCAGCTGAACTTTTGTCTTCTGTAGGTTCTGCAGAGTCACCCCATGGATCATTGTTGGCAGCAGGTGACTGTTTCTCTACATCTGCTGAACTACCCCATGGATCATTTGAGGCAACAGCCGAGTCTTTCTCTTCATCCGCCGACCCACCCCATGGATCACTGGAAGGCAAATTTGAATCTTTGGAGTCGCTCGATGGTGCCCCCCAGGGGTCGTTGGTGGTCGGGCCTGTATCTTTTGGAGAATCAGATGATGCTCCCCAGGGGTCAGAGCCAGATGGAGGAGCAGTTGTTGCCCCTTGCTCCCATAGGTCAGGATCTGTGTCACCTTCCTTCGCCTAAAAGGAATTTGCACAGGTCATTTATACTAAAAAATACTAAAAAAATGATAGTGTGGCATACAATATTTTGTTAAAAACAGACACACGGCATGCTAATGATGGTCAATGTAAATGTAATGTTTATGTAAATGATGAATATTAAACAGAAGTACTGCATAATTATCAGCCAACTCATATTTTCAAATGGGGAAACATGGTTCAACAGTACTGAACTCACCCTCCTCTCTTCCTCTTTCTTCTTTTCTTCCAGTCGTCTCTGCTCTTCCTTTTTCTTTGCCATGCTGGCAGTTAAATCAGCCACAGAAGGGATGTTGTCCAAAGATGGCAGACCCGTATAAGGAGGAATCTCTGGTTTGGCCTTTTCACTAGAGTCTAACGAGGCTAAATAAAGAACAGACATCAAGCCAAGCAATTAGATCAATTAAACAAGAGAATGAATTACTTATGCTTCGGTATGAATTAATGCATTACACACTACCAGTGAAAAGTTTGGACACACCTTCTTATACAATTAAAAAAAATTATTTTCAACATTGTAGATTAATATTGAAAACAAAGGAAATGATGAAGGAGCACATGGAATTATGCAGTAAACAAAAAAAGAATATGTTCTGTAATGAGGTAATGATGGATAGTTGTTTCGTTTTACTTAGTTAAGTGGTTCTTGCCATAATGTGTAGTAGAACCGAAATGGAATAGGATCACTAACAGTGTACCAACTCCACCGTCACAACTGATGATCCCAAACACATTAAGAAGGCAAGAAATTCCACTAGTGAACTCTTAAAGAAGAAACACCTAATTAAATAACATTCCAGATCGATTCCTCATGAATCAGATAAAAATGCCAAGATTGTGCAAAGCTGTCATTAGAGCAATAGGTAATGTTTTCAATATGAATCTACAATAATAATACATTTTATTTAATAATAATACATAAGTTCAAGGACACTGTACACAACAAAATGATAAAAAGAACAAGCATAAGAGCAGACAATTTATAGAATGCAACAATACAAAATGATATGGTAGAGTGGGAGAAGATTATGTTGAATTAGCCATTTGGAATAGGTGAGTTTTAAGTCTAGATTTATTAATAATGATGATAATAATAATAATAATAATAATAATAATAATACCTACAATAATAATACAATGTAGCCAATATTAAAAATCACTGAATGAGAATGTGTGTCCAAACTTTTGACTGGTATTGTATATATCTGATATATCATTCAAAAATGAAACTCTAAATGGTTGTTAGATGTTTTTAACGATTTACGAATGTAAAAAAAAAAAAAAGAATCTTACCATTTGCCAGTTTGTCCTTTGTCTTCATGGCAAAATCGCGCTCCTCTTTCCGTTTGTCCTCATCCTCAATAAGTACCAGCACTATCTTGGCTTTCTCCCTGACATTCACTCCCTGGACAGAGCAAGCAGCCATTAAAACTGCACAGATAGACCTTGCAACATATTTTCACTACTGACAAAGTTATTGCAATCAAATTCAATCTACAGTGGTTTGGTGATTAAAGATATTTCCTCTTAAATATCCTCAAATAGTTGCTAGTACTGCAAGTACTGCTATAACTGCTATGACGCATATCAGCTTTTAATCTGTTCCAACTAAAGATTGCACACATTCAGTGTTCCAAATCGTCTGTTGTCTAGAAAAGTGGTCACCGACCCTAGTGCTGGAGATAGTTGGTTTCAAGGACGAAACGTAATCTTGGACTAAATTGTAATGTCAGTAAACGATCACCACTAGAAACACTTTTACATATAGCCTTTGGCTTCATCTGGGTCTGAAAAACAGCCCCCGCAGAGTTTAGTACCAACCACAATCTGGTTCGTTGGCAGACTTGATTGGCTGGATTCGAAAACTTGCTGTTAGGTACAGAGGGACGGGCTGCATGTTGGAGGCAGTTCTCCAGGGGTAGGGGTATGTGACCACTTTTCTCACTTACAAACATGGTTCTGCAGAGAGCCAAAATGCTGTTCTGAGGCGTGGTTCACAGAAAGCTTTGTGGCAAGCGAGGAACAATACCAAAAAATGAAAAGTGACATGCAAGCATGATATCTATTATCTTATCTATCATGGTAGGATGAAAATCAATGGTAGCTTATTGTGCTCAGGAGCACATGAGTCTGTGCTTGGGAACAATTACAAGTGCAAAACACTCATTTAAAAAGATTAGGCAAGCGAAGACATCAGTGAAAGCTGTATTACCTGGTCTTTCCCATCCTTGTCTAGGAAGCGATACTCTGTTAGAGCTTTGACAGTGTGAGCGTTCTCCTTGCACTGCTTTGGAATGCGGTCAGAACCAGTTTTCAAAAGATACTCCAGCAAGGTTAAAGCCTGGGAGAGTGGGAGAATGAGAATGTGTGTGAAAAAGAGAGAGAGAGAAAGAGACGTAAAATATGAGCATACTAGAACTGCTTTTCTGCCTATTTGGTGTTTAACAGAATGAAACATGCAATGATTCTGAATTTTTGTAAGTAACTGTAAGGGGCCAGTGTGGCTGCAGGTTTGGTGGCAAATGACCAGCTGCTAAACAGCTGAGATCAACTGACTGAGTGATCTCTGCCACACCACCACTGGGGGGCTCAGAATAGACGTCCGTGTTGGCAAATATTTGTATGCATTAGTATATACACTATATGGACAAAAGTTTTGGGATGCACCTGTTTCTTAAGGATTGGGCTAGGCTCCTTACTTCCTGTGAAGGGCAATCTTAAGCTGCAGCACACTAAGGCTATGTTCACACTTAGTGTCTTTTTTCAAATTACAACCCTATGGAGTAAACAGTTTTTTCAAGAAAGTCCTGAGCGCTTTTTTAAAAGCCACCGCCGGCGTCTTTTTCTGCAGCTCAGAGCGTCTTTTCAAGTTGAAAAAAGTTCAACTTTTCTGTAAAGAACGCCCTACGTCAAGCGCCTTTTTGACAGCTGACCAATGACAAGCGAGTAGCGAGACCTGTCGTTTCCATAACAACAAGAAAAATGGAGACGGTGCTGGTAAGCTGCTGTAAGCACCATACAGTGTCCTTCCCCGTATAATGTCCTGCACCCACAAACGTCTTTGTGAACAGACATTCTCCTCCCTGGTAACTTCAAAAGCCAACGCAAGAGCCAGCTTTCTCTTTCTCAGCATTTTTTGCATCACACAGCACTGGGCTACTGTTGCAGCTGCTGTTATGAAAAAAGACGCGCTCGGCTGCTATTTGTAACCGAACGCTGCCAGCTTTTTTTTTTTTTGCTAAAAAAACGCTTTTTTTCTTGTCAAAAAAAGATGCCATGTGTGAACACGCTAGGGCTGCACGATATTAGGAAAACACACGATATGCGATGGCAATATCACATGCAATAAGTGAGTAAAAACCTTTAGTGTTCATGTTTTTCTGCTTTGGATTTGCTGGTAACATAGACTCCAGACGCTGACTTGTCTATGCAGAAAAAAAATGAAATGCAATATTTCCATTCCAACATTTTTTTTTTTTTAAAGAATTTACTTAAACAGAGCATTTAATGCCTCCCATAAAACATTTGAACCAGAATATATTTTAATAATTTTAAATCTTAAATAAATGTAAATATAATTTAAATTAGAAGTTCTATAAATTATATAAATTCTTAGCCAGAAAAAATAGCAAAAGGAACAATCTATAACAGCAGCACAGAAGATGAAGAAACTGCCCAGTGATTTTTTTGCCCTCTTCTCTGTGGCACTGGGTTAAGAGTTTTGGAAAAACACTATTTATTGCAGTTCAGTCTATATTGTGCAGCCCTAGAACACGACCCAAGACATTCTACACAATGGCATGCTTTTAACTTTGTGGACGCAGTTTGAAGGTCATTTTCTATTCCAGCATGACTGTGTGGGGGACAGTACCTTGTTCAAAGTTAGCTCAGGGATGACACTAGCAGTGCTGGGATGCAAGTATGTCATTTAGTGTCAGAAAGCACATAAAACAGCCCATTTGAGGTTATTTAACAACTAAATGTGGTTTGAGACACCTGTTAGATGATTCAGGCATGCAGTTTTCATAGTGATAAAATGGGATAGAAGCTTTCATTATGCTAGCTACGTTAGCCTCATAGCTCCAGTGCAAAACAAACAAACAAAAACAGATTAGGACACTGGCCATGTTTGGAATGACGTGAAGCTTCACTTTAAATTTATCACAAATATATCCTGAAGGCATATTTTTTTCACTGATGTTCTTTTCCTCTTCTCTCACCTTGTACACATGTCTCCAGTTCTTGTCATCATTGAGGCGCTTCCACAACATGCTCATAATCTCGTTGCATGCAACGACATTGTAAGTCAGATCTGAGATGTCAGACATCTGCGAGCTGGACGGCCCCCATGGGTCGTTGGAGGTCGCCTCCCTTACCTAGGAAACCAAAAACCCAGAAACAAAAAAGGGAAAGTTGAAACACTCTTTCAAACACTTGTTTATGGACAATTCAGCCACAAGCGACATCAGGGATGATGTTAATGATTTGGCGTTAATGATAGCAGAATGAGGTGCTAGTTAAAAGAAGAAATACTTTTAAACACAAAGAACTAAGATTAGCACAATGAAAGTGACATGTTTGATTTACATGCCATCTATAGCAGATGTTTGATAAAGTCCCAAAGACTTATGTGTTTTGAATTTATATTGTTTTAGAAAATTTTAGATCTTTATTTTTACATTTTTACTTACATTTATACTTATATTTACTTGCACTCATTTTTTTAAATTTTATTTGTGTTTCAGAAAATTTCCAGATTTTTAAATTAAAAATGTACTTTTTTTTAAAAAATTTTTTTAATAATGTTTGCACAGTCTATGCATGTGACAAATAAAGAATCTTGAATCTTGAATCTGGGGGAAGATCCCTCAATGGGAGTTTTTGTTTTAATAGTTTCAAAACAAAAACTCAATGGAGAGACTGCAGCTGTGAATTCTGTGACTTCTGTCATTTATACACACAGTAATCCAGTAATCTTTTTTGTATAAAACATCTTCATTTGTGCTAAACTTTCCTGAACTCTCCTGTACCAAAATGACAAGACAAGTATGAAATAATGAAAATAATGAAATAAGGTTGTATTAAAGAGACAAATATTAGTTATGTATAACAAACTACACATAATAAATACAAATTAAAGAGTAGTGTGTTGGAAGAAAGGCAGTTTAAAGCTTTGTCTCACCTTAACCTCAGCTTCAGAGAAATTCTGAACGAGGTTCTTCAGTGTTCTGCGTAGCATTGACTGAGTCATGGTGCTGGATGTGTGGCCCACGAAGAGCTGACCAGAGAAGGCAAAGGAATAATGAGGAAACAGTAAAAGCAAAAAGAAAAAGAATATTTTTCCTCCCTCCCATACAGTAAACAATTAATTAGCACTAATAGGAGTATTGGATTCACTCACATGAATAGTTTACACCACAGCACAAGGATATGCACAGGGATACACTCAAGTAAAAAAGATATTGAACAGATATTTACATTTAGCTGATATTTTATTTTGTCTCTATTGTATTTCGGAAGAGCAGATTGTTTACGTGACGGCAAAAGTATTTTTTCATTTTTCTGCATTTGGAAACCTACAGCAATAAATGTGATTTCTCTGCAGTGACAGTAAGTACATTTCATAAAGGTTTATAGGGTTGATTGATGTGTTCACTGAAAACAGCAGATATGGGCATCAGACTACAAATGCCCTCTGTAGAAGCACCTGGTGGAAATAAAGTCATGGGTTCGAATCCCAAGACTGCTAGTGCCGCCACTGAGGTACCTTTGAGCAAGATACCCCACACTGCTTCCTGGGCACTGTGTTCCTGGCTGTCTGCTGCTTCACTCAGTGAATGTGTTCAATATACAACCCATGAGAACAATTTCAGGCTGTTCACATTCATGTATGACAAAATGGACACTTTAAACACTTTCTAGATATATTTGTGCACATGAATGTCAGAACTGATGTCTAGGCTTTGGGTTAGGCGTTGGCTAGTTATTATTTGGACAGTTGTTGTATAGATGCTCTGACTGCAGTATCTTGGTTAAATAGTTGACTCAGATTTAAGCTGTTTTTCAGTCGTGAAACAGTCGTGGAATTCTTAAGCACTGATGTATGTCACTCTGGATAAGAGCGCCAGCTAAATGCTGTAAATGTAAATGTATCCTTCGTCTGAGCAGTTTCTCCTTAACCAGAGTCAAGGGGGGAGCTGGAGCCTATCCCAGCAGTCAAAAGGCAGAGAGACACAGGGCATACAGACAGACAAACACACTCAGACACACAGACACATCTAGAGGCAACCTAAGATCTCCAATTCGCATATCTTTAGACAGCAGGAGGAAACCAGAGTACCTGGCGGAAACCCATACAGACACAGGGAGAACACACATAGAAAGCACCCTCGAACGCCCTGATCAGGAATCGAACTCAGGACCCTCTTGCTGTGATCCCAGTGCTTCCTCCTGCGCCCAGAACTATCAATAATCCTAAACCATTAGACACCATACTTATTCCTTTCACCTGTTATGCAGTGTAGTTATGGTCCTCACAGGTGGACAACTATAGTCAACAAATCCTCCCTCTTTTACGGAGTGCTCACTCCATGTGTGCTGCTTTATTGCAACATCTGAGGTGTGAGGTGATGTTCTGCAAAAACAGAAATCATTTCATTATAGTGATTCTGACTGTGAATGCAAAAAAGCACGTTTAAGATGAAGTCAAGTGTTCAGATAAGATGAAGTCAAGGATCCATGAATTGAGGCAGCCTAATTGCGTGACCAGGGTCTAATTTTCAGCCCATGGGCCAAAATCAAAGACCTAATTTGCACACGACGCAGAATTTGAAATGTAGTACACAAATTCCTGCCTTCGTGTGCTGTTGATGTAGGAGCGTATTGAATGACAGAGAGGCTGCAGGAGGGACACACCACCACGGTACTGCAGTAAAGAGGAGGGTAGAAATATCTGGTAATGGTTGTCTGTGTAGTGATGAAGCTGCTCGACACAGACAGACATTCAAAACCCCTCAGACCCTTTTCTTAGGAATAAAGATATGGAGGCCTGGTCTGTGGCCTTCTATCTCTCTCACAGAATCGCTGAATACTGATCGCGTCCTGACAATTTGACACCTGCACCATAGTTAGCCCAGCACAGGCTAACAGCTCGACACAAACATACACACACTCATACACAAATAACAGATCTCACACCTTTGCATTATGTGACATATCTTCGCATGCCATTTCGTCCATCACACGAGCCATGCCATTTTTTTTATAATGAATAAAATACCTTATTTAAAAATGCATTCTTTTAGTACCCACCTCGGAGACGAGAGATGGAGAAGTGGCTTTTCCCAAAAGCCAGGCGGAAATTTCCGTTTCCGTTACCTGTCAACAACAAATATGCATATGTATGACAGGGGCGTGGTCAGTGGAATTAAATTTCAGATAAATAAAATAATTAAATGAGATGCATTGGGCAGTTAGATGCGCGTGCTTAAATAGCTAAATAGCATAGTGGGAAATTAGACCGGTTGTGCTGAGAAATAGAACGGGCAATGCCATCGCTGATCTGTATAGCATCGCTTTGCGCAAGTAGTGTACCCCTCTGCCCATCCTTGTGCTTAAAGATCGACGGATACGTGCTGCGTAGCCTTAAAGCTTTCAAGGTTGTCCGTGTCGTCAACGTCACTTACGTCGCTGTAGCAAAAAAGCAAAGAAAAACACCCGAATCGGATGAAGACTGATAAATGACTCGGGTCGAGCAGGTTTTCTGTTAAAAAAGATGTCGGCTGAGGGGGAATACGAGTCGATTCTGTGCGTCAAGCCAGATGTCAACGTTTACCGCATCCCACCGAGGGCCACAAACCGGGGATACAGGTAAAATACACCTCTCAGCAGCCCCAGGCCTCGGAACCAGCACTACGGAACCACACCACCCTGCACTGACATACACACAGCTGTTTCTCCATCTCTAAGCATCTTGAGTCAGTTTGAGTTTGTGTTATTAATTGTGTCTTTATTCCTGGACTCATGCCACTTTTGATATCAGGGTCAAACCAAGGCAGCATCACGCAGGCAGCCCCTGTCATCTCTTGTTTACAGTGGTGCTGATAAAAAACAGGGACTGCAGTGTGTCTACAATATAAAATAACAATATATAGGTACTGTCTAAATAGAGCTGTGACTCCTAGTTTTATATTCATGTAATGCTGATGATGGTTAGATAGGGAGAGAACTATAATAATAATAATAATAATAATAATAATAATACATTTTAAAATCATAGTAACAATAATATTTTTGCTAATAATAATGATAATTCTTCACCACTGTACTACTAATATTATTATTATTTTTATTACTATTATTATAAAAATTATTATTATAAAAAGTGGGCTTATTTCGCCCTACAACACGCGATAAAAAAGTAATTTTCACGTCACAATGACAGTTATACATTTTATTATAAAATACTTCAAATCAGTGGAATTTTCCCTTTGACAAATATATAAAATGTTTTGGGGTCTGTTCTACTATATAGAGTATGTTGACAAGTGGAATTATCGACACTTCAAAGAAAATAGCTATGTTCTGATGCTGTTACCCAGTTTGTTTTAACCCATTCTGTTAAAATCATTACGTGCATGTCCGGTCTTCGTTAAATATGTTCTTCCAAGGTCCATATTTCAGAGGAATGCAACAAAAATGGGCAATCACACAATGCTTTATATGTGAATGTTGGGCTTTCCTTTAAAGATTTTCTAAAAAATCAAAATAATTAAATGATTTAAAGATTGCATCAAAAGCCATACAATAAAAACAGTCTTAAAGAGGCTCATTAAAAACGCCATATTTGAGTGTTGAATTGGCATGGACTCATTTCTGTCTTACCTTTTTGCTGCATTGCCCCACATGAAGAGGTCTCAGTAAGGTGTAAGAGTAAGAGTGGCCTAATTGGGGTTGAAACTCCAGAACCTCCTTGGTACCAGGTTTAATGCTCAGCTGTATTTAAGCCATTCATTCATTCATTCATTCATTCATTCATTCATTCATTGAGTCATTTGTTTTCCTAAAAAGTACACCCAGTGCAAAAATGGACAACGCCACTGCTTGGTTTTCAGTTAACAAGCCCTTCCAGAGCTGACATGGATAGAGGAATGTATTAATGCAGGCAGGGTGTTGCTGATTTGTTGAAATAGGTCAATTAGAATATGGGTAATAACACAGCTTTGCCGGACAGGGTTGAGTTGAGTTTATTTGTCTTCACACTTGAGTGTCATGTTATTGGTAGAGCGGCTGACTGGAAGCTGGACACACCAGACTGGATGGGCCGCATGCGAATAACAGCGAAGGGGAAGGTCGCGTACATCAAACTAGAAGACAAAGTCTCAGGTGAGGGAATCATGTTCTTTTAAAGCTTTGTAGCATTAAAATAGCTTTCTTTTGATTGAATAAACTAATTATTCTGCCGCTCATCATATACATGAGTGAAATAAAGGAACAAGAATGTAATATTTAATTTGCAGCTTGCCTTGTCTGTGTTAGCATGTAGTAAATATCCTACTTTGCCTTTTGCTTTTGATCTTGACCACCACATTTGAGGAAATGGCAGTTAAATATGAATACTTGAGTCTTCTTCACCTCCTGTTCATCAGGCGAGCTGTTTGCGCAGGCACCAGTTCAAGAATATCCTGGCATTGCTGTGGAGACAGTCAGTGATTCCAGCCGGTACTTCGTTCTTCGAATACAGGATGACAATGGTGTGTATATCTGCCCTGAAACCCTGAAACCTTGTTTTGCCCGATCGGCATCTCTAAATTTAACCAAAGGTTATTTGTCTGTAGAGGATATGATAGATATTTATAGATAGTGCTTCACTCCAAAGACAGTATAATTTCTGGTTAATTTCTGAAGTTTTGATCAAAAAAATAGTTGTACTTATTTTTGAATGTGGCCCAAATGATGATTTCTTTTCAGATTTCAGAAAAAATTATTGACATATCAGGAATAATTTTCGCACACCCTTAGGTATAGCGATCCACTGTTTAGGAAAGTTGCCAATATGCAGCGTTTTTTATGTATTTTTACCTGTTTGTCGGATGGTGGGCTTAAGTTGGATCAGATCGGTCACCTTGTGTACATATTAAATACATTAATGCAGTAATCTATAGAATCTGTTTAAAAAAATATGTTGGGCTGCATGGTGCCGCAGTTGCAACAAGAAGGACGTCCTGCGTTTGATTGCTCGCCAGGCAGCTGTGGGTCCTTTCTGTGTGGAGTTTGAATGTTCTACCCATTCCTGTGTGAGTTTCCTCCAGGAGCTCTGATTTCCTCCCACACTACAAAGACCTCCATCATGTGAACTGAAAAAGCTAAAATGCCCAGAGGCAACTGTGGGGGTGCATATTTTGTCTGCATGTCTGCCCTGTGATGGATTGGTGCCATGTACTTTATTCTGGTATTTTTCTGCCTTTTGTTCTGGTATAGGCTTCTGAAGAAATGTATAAATGTAACCTAAATCATCATTAGATTTACAAACAAGCTCTAAAAGTAGATGAATAGAGAATGTGATTAACCAATTAAGATACAGACAGTTATTTATTGAGGACAATGATCCAGTATTCCATATCCGTGAGTGATCCATCTGCGGGGCAGCTGGTAGCCTAGTGGTTAGGGCATTTGCCCTGCGATCCAGTCCAGGTTCGATTCCCAAGACCGCTGGGCACCGCTGCGGTACCCTGAGCAAAGTACCGTCCCCACACACTGCTCCCCGGGCGCTGTGTTCATGGCTGCCCCCTGCTTCACTTGGTGAATGGGTTAAATGCAGAGGGTGAATTTCGTGCTGTTCACACTGTGTGCAGTGGTGTGTTCACGTATGACCGAATTATCACTTTCACTCACTGTCAAGTATGTAAATCTGTAAGATTAATTGGAAAGTTTTATATCAGTGGGATGATGGGTGTGAATATTTCACACCTTTCTCTTGGTGTGATCTTTGTTGGCCGAAAATAGTCTTGTATTTCCTCTGTCTGGCTGTGGATAGGTGGAAATTCTGTCTGTGAAACATGATGGTGGTAGTGTCATAGTTTTGGTGGGCCTGTTTCATTGCATCTGGCTCAGGATGGCTTGGTATTGCTGATTAAATAATGAATTCTGAATTATACTAGCAAATCTTAAAGGAGAAAGGTCAGGACAAGTCATTCTACCAAAGAATGGTTAAAGAAGAATAAAGTTAATGTTCTGGAATGGCCACCCCTTAGACTCCAAAGAAATGTTGTGGAAGGACCTAAAGTGACTAGTTCACATGAGGAAACCCCAAAGTCCCAAAGTTTTCCTCAATAAAAAAAAATGGCTTTTAAAATTCATGACGATTTGTGAAGATATATAGAACATTTTATAGGATTCACAAACTATCAGGCACCACTAGATAAGAGAATGTCAAATCCGTAAGAGCCTTGATAACACGTTGTATACATTCTCCCCCATTCCATCGACTTGCCTGATCCAGCACCGCTTATTGCTGCACAACCTAATCAAACAAACTAAGCCCTGCTTTTACTAATATATACATTTTTATAAAATAACTTAAGCCAGGGACTAAATTAACCTGGCTTAACCTTATGGAGAAACTGCATGTTTATTTATAAAGTGTTACAAAATATAGATTAGAGATATTCTAGCACAATAGCCCCTTATGCTGGATTACATACAATATCTGTCATGCTGATCTGATTTCAGTATCATTGTGCATCTAGTTCTACACATTTTCATTTTCTTCTAATTGTGATTGTTATATTTAATCTTCTTTAACATTGCTTTCCTGATGCTTTAGGTCGCAGCGCTTTCATTGGAGTGGGGTTTGGGGACAGGGGTGACGCATTTGATTTCAATGTTGCATTGCAGGACCACTTCAAGTAAGCTTTCCTCTCACTTTCTCTCTTTTGATATCAAGGTCATTTTTTCCATCTCCTATATAGTTTCCATTTCTGGGATACAGATGTTTTGTTGCTGTAGTCATTTTGCCATATTCAAAACCACTGATTTATTGCAGACCAATGTGAAAGAAATGATGTGTGTCTGCTCATTTAAAGGTGGGTTAAACAGGAGAATGAAATTATCAAAAATGCCCAGGCTGCGGACTCTGGACCTAAACTGGATCTAGGCTTTAAGGAAGGACAGACCATTACACTGAACATCGGGGTAGAAAAGGCTTTGAGACTCTAGTAATTGTTACATGGTGAATATTAGCCTATACATTTGTGTTTCAGGGGATATTTATACGCCATGTGTCTTGGTTTTTTCAGCAAGGCAAAAAGAGGGATAAGCCCCGCCCTCAGAGCTCAGGAGGCCTTGGTCTTCTTCCACCTCCCCCTGGAGGCAAAATAGCCCCTCCCCCATCATCCTCCAATTTTAACACAGTACAGCCCACAGCTGGGGGAACACAGATTGGTATGTATTTTTTGTTTTTTAAACGTCTCTAAATAAAGTGATGGGTAAATTCAGTAAGAACTGTTAATACAGCGCCTCCATCCGAATGACACAACCTTTAATTAAAATCATGCATGTCAACAGTAGTCTAACAGATTGCTCATTCAGAATGGAATGATGTATCGTTCATAATTACTTTGCAGTATCTACTCAGTTATCAGGTTCAAAGATGCACAGAGATTCATGTGAACACATGGGTGTTGTTATGCAGGCTACCAGTGCAATAGTGGTGTAATGATGTACACATTTACAGATTTGATACAATTCTGAGGTAAAGAATGAATTTAATTTAGTTAAAGTAATTCATGTGAGCCAAATCAGTGTGTTTGCCTGTATATATATACAGCTCTGGAAAAAATAAGAGACCAATGCAATTTATTTTGAAATATCTCTGATTGACAACCATTCCATGATAGTTTCTGTTAAAGTCCTACACAAACACCTCATTCAGGTACTGATTAGTGATCAACTAAATTAAATCTTATTTAATGAGGAAAAGTATAAAAACACTGCTGTAATCAACACTCTCCTCTCGCAATGTGACCACTTGGATCACAAAACACTACTAGAAGTGAACAAGAGATTTGTTTTCTTTGAATTATTCAAGTTCTGTAAATGCTGCATAATGTCTCTTATTTTGATGTTTTGTCATTTCCTTTAAAATTATGCTAAGGCAAGCTGTTTTGTTCAATACTTGCACCCTCAGATAAAGAGAAACTTAATTGTTTTGCAGAGGTCTCTTTTTTTTCTGGAGCTCTATGTATGTCTCACATAAAGTACAGAATAGTAAAATCCAAAGAATTTAAATGGCTTTAGTTTAAAAGACCAGTTGTGTTAGCAAGGGGTTGTTGTAAAGCATAAGCTCCCCCACAAACACACTTTACTTTGATAGGTTTTAACCAGATCCATAGTTTTGATCACTAACCATCTCCGTCCCTGTGGTGTCCCTGTACAGTGCTCAACAAATTCTGTAATTAATTGTTTGTAATTCCTTGTGTAAAAATGCAGCCGTACTATGTAATGTATTGAACTAATGTGGCAAATTGGCTGCATAGGCTTTGGACTGTCATAATAAATTTTAAATTGATTATTGTAGATGTGCTTCCATTTTTAAGTTCAAAATACAATTCTTGTGCTGTTAAAAAAAAAAGCTTTTTGTTTTATTGTACTTATAAATAATTCGGAATTGTTGAAGCAATTTAACAAAGTATTGTGGTGAAATTGGATGAACTACATGTTAACTACATGTTCTGTTACCTCTGATATAAAATAAATAAATAAATGATTTTATATAAATAAATAAAACTGAATTGAATTGAATTATCTAACTTTTTAAAATATTTTTTTTTTATCAGGCTGTCTGTTAGAATTGGACACTAGTAATTCCAATACAGTGGTTCAGTCAAACCCCAGTTCGGACCTTTGGGGGGACTTCTCCGCTCCTGCAAGGTAACGAGCTTCTCTTTTTTCTGAGACTGTTTTTAAAAAAATAAATAAATTAAAGATTCACAGTAAAGTGGAATGAATCTGTTTGCTCTTGCAGCTCCGCTCCTTCTTCAGCACCACGGCAAGAACCTTCTTCTGGAAACTGGGTGCAGTTTTGAGGCCACCGTTCTCTGTCTCGTCTCTTCATTTTACAAGACGCCCCAGAAGTCTGTCATTGTCAAATCACTGTAAATAAAATGTATTAGATATTCATA
Source organism: Hemigrammopetersius urotaenia (assembly GCA_037974485.1). Lineage (NCBI taxonomy): Eukaryota > Metazoa > Chordata > Actinopteri > Characiformes > Alestidae > Hemigrammopetersius > Hemigrammopetersius urotaenia. Next base: position 14,865 of record JBBPDC010025236.1, on the reverse strand, counting down.
AGGGAAGTTAGAGAGAACCTGAGTGCGAAGATAGTTTTCTCACCAGCTTATCTTACCGAGCCATAGCATGCAAGAAGGAATACCCCAATCATTGTTCTACCTAATCTCTATCTGCTACATTCGTGTTATATAGTCCATTTCTGTCGAGACTCATTTTCAGGGGTAATTGTGCATCCCTGCTCTCAGAAGACAACAGAAGACACCCACACTAGTACTGCATTGGGCTATTGCTCATGCTCAAACGGGCACCTGCTCATTTGCTTTTATTAAAAGTGTGTATTGAATGAAGAGAGTGGGTCAGAAAATGCTGGCGTATTCCTTAAAGTTTGTGTAAATACATGAAATTACTATGGCAGTAATGTACATAGCAGGAAGATGTGTCATGGGCACCATCTCCAATTGCTGTGCTTTCATCTGATTTTCAGATGGCAGATGGCCGCCGATGATACCACACGTGTCAAGTCATGCTGACGTAACTTTGCATTTGTGAGAAGGTTTTGGATGAATACGTGCGCGCACCTGTCTGTGATTTGACAAGTTTAAGAGTGTTATACATAGTAAAAGTGGACATTGATATGGGATTTATTGTCAGACAATACATTGTACATGAATATACCTTCGATTTACAATGCAATACATATATGGAGTATATAATATAAACACGGTTCTAAAAACTGCTGATCATTCTAGAACCAATAAGTGCAGTAATAATTTGAACCCTTAAATCAGTGAGGACAGACCATTAAACTGTAATCTTCACATATTCGTTATATTCATTTCAAGTCCATCATGCATTCATGTGACTAATCAGTGGTCACGTACATATTAAACCAGAATAAAATAATCCAAAATGATAACGGTGTTTTTTTGCCTGCTTATAAAATAAGACCAATGGTGTTCATAATTTAAAAAGCCAAGAATGATGCTTGTGTTAAAACACTGCAGCAAAAAAACAGGACAGCTGCTGATAAGAACAACTGCTAATTTCAGAAAATGAATGAAATGTTTTTCTCTCCTTTGGTGTGTTCCCTTCTATTAACACTTCTGCCTTTGTGAGCATGCTTTCAGCCAAACTAGGCCAGTTTTGTATGGCAGATTAATTAGGCCAAGACTGATTAGGTATGAAGTGCAAGGGAGCTGAATATGTGCCCTTGGGGTTTAATACTGCAACGTAGCACCTCAAGTTAGTTGAACTAATACAGAAAGATGATGTGATGTATTGCTAACCTTTATTTTGTTACACGAGCTTAATACTCCTGATTTGGTCAGATACTCAATCAATGTCCTGCTCTTAAGTTTTATGGTACAACCTGGTCTTTTTTCGTAGATGGTTCTGCATCTATTTACTGAAGGTTTTCTTTCCGCTGCAGCCTTCAAAGACTTTTGAGAGCCCTCTGCTGGTCAAAACATGCAGTAAAACGAGTTACATTCCATATCGTACAGGCTTACAGGGAAACCGGCTGGGAAACCGGCTGCCACATACAGCTGCTGTGACTGTCCCTGGAAATGAAAAAAAAGCCCTTTGTTTGTGTTATAATAGCATTGTCCGGACTTGCTTGTTAAGATAATGGAGTGAATGCTATTCCCGTGTTTCACTTTTATCACTGAACACCTATGATAAAAGTATCTGTGTCGGTGACAGAGCCTAATACCACATGGGCCACCGAGCCAGGCTGACATCTCTGTTCACACACCATGACGTTAACATCGCATAGACTGATCCAGTGGAAGGTGCTCTCACACTCTGTGGAATCTTAATCAGTGTCTAAGAGCCCAAAGTGGGCTGGGCTGGGTTGGGCTGTCCTGCTCAAAAAGCCACATCATCAGGCATGATGTCACAGCCTTGAATGGGAGCGGTCTTCTGGTCCGGGATCAGTTACAGGAGTGGCACCATTATTTGTCTCAGATCTGTGTATCATTTTTCTAGTCCAGGATTATGACAATAAATTCCAAACCCCACAGCCTGGCTTGCTGTAGAAGCTCTGTTGGCCTTATAAGAGGGTGGAGGTAGCTCAGTGGGTAGGATACTTGCCTCCTGACCAAGAGGTCATGGGTTCGAATCATGGGTTTGAATCTTGCCTTCAGCACCACCACTGGGTCCCTGAGCAAGACCCTTAACCCTAAGTTGCTCCAGGGAGACTGTCCCCTGTAGGTAGTGACTGGAAAGGTAAGTGGAAAGTGCACAGATCAAGGCTGATTAAGGGGTAAAAGTACTGATTTTTCCTTTCTTTTTTAAAGTTGCCCTATTAATAATAGAACCTCCTGAATAAATTCTGCATGTTTAAGATTAAGGGGTTTCACACTCGTGCCTTAAATCCACTTTTAAGGTGAAATTAAGGGATTGCTTCACAAATGGATGGCCACTTAATCCAGATTAAGGAGTTTGGTGTATTTTCAGGGGCAAATTAAGGTAGGGTTATAGCACGTTTCAAGTACATTGTGTTTCGTAGTGTTCATGAAGAGAGCTATAGAGGCTGCAGAGAATTTGCCGTGGATGCAAGAGATCCGCCCAGTTGTTGAGGTGGCCGGCGATGTGTCATGGTCTAAGTGACCTCAGCCATGGCTGCACCCACTGCAGGAAGGTTTGAGTAATTTCATGTACTAGTGGTGACCTCACACATTCCTGCCCCTAAGCCTGATGTCAAAGTAATGCAGCACCTTGTAAATCACCTGCATCTCCAGCTGGTTAATGTGTCGTCCAGGGGAGGACCACTCACCACTGACATCGCGTGTATCCAAAGAGCTTCCCAATCCCTCAGGCACTTACCCTACAACTGTTTGTCCTTACTTGTAATGTATTAACCTCTGACTTTTTTCTTTTTGACAGGGTTTGTTGCGGTGTGTAACTGGCAGTAGCTTGGTTAAAAGCCGATGTTGATTTAAGTTTAATTTTACAGGTATGAAGAACAGACGTAGACTACTTTAAGCACTGATGAAGTCACACTGAAGAAAACGTAAACGTACTGGCAGACCCCGCTCAGCCTCAGGCCCTGCTGGCACTTCCAGTATTCCACGTACTGTTGTGTGTGTTGAGGCAAGGAAAGTATGTGATCCTTCTGTATCCCTGGATTTATCTTTACATTGGCAGTAGATGCCTCATGTGTAGTAAGCTCAGCTGCACCACTGTGTGTGCTGCTGCCTCAGACTAGTTTCCCCTCAGTGATAAATGGAGGTTGGGGGATAGAAAACAAGCTGTGGTATAATTGTTTAGTGTAATTTTACCTTGACCCTTAAACAAGCTGAGTAGGTTGAGGGCATTTAAGGTGGACAAAAGGCAATTTATTTGAATCAAAGATTGCAGAGAAATAAGATTTTTCCCTTTAAGTGACATATGAGAATGAATTAGGCTTAAAAGGCCCATTTTGATTACAGATTGACTTTAACGCTAGGTAAATAAAATGGTTCAAGCTAAGGTTATGTTTTGCTAGTGTATATCGGAACTGAAAAATACACAGGTTATGGTGAAAGTAATGTACTTTCTATCCATTCTAAATTGTTTTCTTTGTTAAAAGAAATAAAATTGACCTAGAATGAAACATGCTCATACTGCCCTCATATTAAGTAACAAGCTGAAATCCTCAGGTTACTCTGTAAATCCTCAGCCAGATGTGAAAGTGAACACTCCACAGCACACAGTGTGAACAGCATGAAATTCTTCCTCTGCATTTTACCCATTCACCAAGTGAAGCAGTGGTCAGCCAGGAACACAGCTCCTGCGGAGCAGTGTGTGGGGAGTACCTCAGAGATGCTTAGCAGTCTTGGGAATCAAACTTGCGAACACCCTAACCACTAGGCTACCAACTGCTGCCTTTTTAATGAGAGAAGAGAAACCTTTATTAGTGAAAGGAAATCTGGGTCTCCAAGTCAAGGAATCAAACCCAGGTCTTACCATTTACGGCATTTAGCCAAAGCAACTTCCATTCTCTAACTACAGGGGGCGGTCTGCCTGGAGCCACTTGGGTTAAGGGTCTTACTCAGGAACCCAGTGGTGAGAAGTACTTGAAACGCCACCGTCCCTACCACTATACTAATGAGGAATAATGAGTGACACTACAAGAGCGAGTGAGAAAGAGCTACAAACACTGGGGCTGTCTTAAAATCCATTAATCAAAAATACTTCTTAAGATAGCTAGCATGCATCTACAGCACTGGAAGACTAAGCTTACAGGGCCTGAACTCCTCCCTCTGCAAATAGATCCTGGACATCTTGACTGGGCCTCAGTCTGTCAGGATCAGCAAATCTACTTCCAAAATTATTGCAGCAAACACTAGCGCTCATTAGGGCTTTTTGCTTAGTTCTCTGCTGCTCCTCCTCCACACTGCTGACTAATGACTGCGCTGCAAAGCATAGCTACAGCACATCACGTCTGCTGATAATACTACAATGTGGAGCCTCATCAGAAAGAATGAGTCAGCGTTCAGAGAGGAAGTGAGGGCAGCTCGCTGTATGGTGCAGAAAGAAAAATCTTTCACTAGCTGCAACAGTAAAGCAGCAGGTATTTAAGAATAAGTGTCCATTTGTCATACATTAGCACAACATGCATTTAACCCATTCCCCTCAAATAAAGCAGCAGGCAACCAGGAACACACCACCCAGGGGGCAGAGAGAAGGGATGGTATCTTGCTCAAGGGGATCTCAGAGCTACTATTAGCAGTCCTGGGATTCAAACCCATTACCTTCTGATCACAGGGGCAACACCCTAACCACTAGACCAACAACAGCTCTGAAATTTGCTTGTTGTTTCACAACTGGTTGTGACATGCTAATGCCAAATACATAATGAGGCCCACCTATTCATCGCGACAAGGCCAACTTGGCCACATTAAATGATATTAAATAACCAATAATTGTGGACCAATGGCCTGTCTCGATTTTAGATTCGCGGCCCAATCAAAAGGACTATCAGTGGGTCGCGGCCTAGTGCTTGAGAATTGTGGATTTTTTTTTTATTAATGAATAGTGTCTTTGTTAGGGGAGTATTTCACACATGTGTTCTTCAAAACTGTCTTATTGAGAAATAACAGGTGTAAGGGATTACAGGATAGTAACCTGATTTGTTAGTAAAAAAAGTATCTGAAGCTTTCCATTAATGCACAGGGATGGAAACTTACATGAGAGCTAATACCTCCACCTTGTGGAGAAACCTAGTAAGTCTGAAAAGCTGAACGTCTGTACAAGTTACAAGAAGGCGTAGGTAGTATCATGAAATATATAATTACTGTGATGTATTGTGCCACAGGATTCGGAGGATTCTGGTTTTGAGCATATTAAGTATGTTTTCAGTATTTAATGAGTTGTTAGATGCATGTTTCATTATCTGGATTTATGTAGTGCAGTGAGCTCCCTGGTGCCCTAGTGGTTAGGGAGCTGCCCCTGCAATCAGAAGGTTGTGGGTTTGAATCCCTGGATTGCTAGTTGGAGCACTGAGGTATCCTTGGGCAAAGTGCTGTACCCACACGCTGTTTCTCGGGCGCCCCCTGTTGGTGTCAGCAGACTGCTTCACTTGATGAATGGGTTGTATTCAGAGAAAGTTCACGCTGTGGTGTGTTCATTTATTTTTATGTGATGTGCTGAAGTCAATGTGATGCCCCTTACATGAAGTTATTTAAACCTTTCTAAAGTTTAAATAATTTATTTAATGTAAAGATAATTGGACCAATCCAGCAGTTAGTAAGGATGCTTTGTAGCAGTTGGAAGGTTCCTCTGAGACATCTTTTTTAGGAGTGTAGGACCCCCTATAGGCTATAGGCAACTATTTGACACTCTCTGCCATTTTATTAATGATTTATTGATGATTTACTGCCGTCTCTGAAATATTTTTGTGAATAACCGGCCTCAGTGTGCAGCATCATTTAGCCAAAAATGTCCCAGTTGCAGCGTTCCTCCTCATTAAACACCCTCAATTTAACTCATCTGTCTAAGAATCAGACTGAGATGAATTTTGAGTTTTGTAACAAAGAAAAGGGTAATCTCTGCAGAGCTGTGTCCTAGAAGGACACCTTCTGACACCTCTGGTTTAGAATGACGTGTACCATATGGTGTTACGGAAAGAACTGAAGACCACTTACTTAATACTGTTTCTGGTGATATTTACATTTTAATTATTAAATAAACACTTCCTTATTAGCGACAGGTAGATGTGACATGGAATAGTTTTTCATGTTCTGCATGAATGATTATCCATAAAAATAAGCAGCACACCTTGCCACACACATAGATATGAAATGAACAATGTAATTGCTTATCTTGCAACCCAGCCCAAGATTAGATGCCTTTTCTTTGCTGACTGTATAGACAGTACAGGCCACCATTCCATTTGAATGTCAGCATCTACAGGCAAATGAATAGAATGCTAGGTTTGCACCACCCTAATAAGTTATTAGTCATACTATTATTTTCACCAAAGACTAAAAGTGCAAAGACAAAAGTGCTGCTTTGTTGATGTCTTCTGTTTAGAGGCAGAAGAGTATCTGATAGTCCAAATTGAGCAGGTAGACTGTGCAAATCAGGTCCGTTTGGAGTGAACATTAAATTCCAAGAGCCTTTTAGAGGACAGCGTAGTTGTAAGACTCTCCATAGCCTGCTTCCCGCATGTACTTCTCAAAGTCCAGTAGTTCAGGTACTCGAAGCACCACCGTGTCATTGGCAGTTCGTTCACCCAACTGGAGCTTTGAAATCACTTCAGCCAGTGAGGCTCGGTCCTGTGGGCTCCACTGGCAACAGTCTTTCATGATGGCGTATCTGAGAAATGTAGGAATAAGAGTCAGTGTAAGTAATTATAGACAATTAAACGAATTATTATGCTAATGGACTGATTAATGACTTGCTAATATCAGAGGATGTAAACATATACTATGTTTCAATTACTTACTAAACACTGATAATGCAAAGTATACATGGTACGTGTGTGTAAGTTCCAGCTTAATCCTCTTCGGTTCTAAACGTGCATGTGCCTGTTTATTTACTTACAGCGAGTTGGAGCAGTTGGCCGGTCTCTTCAGGGTTTTTCCTCTCTGTAGATACTGCAGGAGTTCACTGGCCATAATTCTTGGGAACGGAGGATCCCCTTGGGAACACATGAAAGGAATAGTCATGTAGCTTAAGAACCTATTATGCATTCTCGGACAAAATTAGGGAAAATCTTTTCCTCGGATTCCTAGGATTATTAGTTTAATTTACAATAAGCAAGAAGGAAACTGACTGCTGTTGTTGGTGATTGAATGATTTGCAGGAGCTGCTTTCTAACTACTAGGCCAGATCATTACATTTGAATCAAGTAATAATATAAACATAATATACAGTGATTTGATTGGATCTATATGGACGTTAGGCTTTATTTATATATGCATGTGAGATGTGCTTCAGTCAGTGTGGAATTAAAAATGCTTCAGATGTCCAGTGTGAACTGCTAATTATTGTTTTTAAGCATGATTTAATAAGCTAGTGTTGTGGTACTCAGTCAGAAAAACATGTAATTTAGAGTCTGTAAAATATTGCTTGGACAAGCCCTAGTTTGACCAGGAATGCTCAGCTCCATAATTGTATGTTATTTTAATTAGTCTGTTCACTCTTAGTGGTCTAATGGTGTTGCATTTGCTTTCAGCCAGGAGACTCGTCTCTTAGAGAAATCTAACCTACTCTTTATTGTAACAGTTATTGGGGATTTGTCTTTTAATAGGGTTAAGTTGAAAACTTTTCAGGAAAAATGGCACAGGTTGCTTGAAACAAACTTACCCAAAGTCACCATTTCATATAGCAAGATGCCAAATGACCATCTGCAAATAGGAACAGGAATTAAAATGATTCATTTTTCCTCATCTTATGACGCTCCAAGTCTTTAGTAAAAATAAACCAGCTCTGCTCACATATCACTGCTGTAACTGGCAGGTTGAACAGCTAACACTTCTGGCGCTTGCCACTTCTTCATTTCCATTTCCTCGACTTCACCTGCAACGTCTGTCTCTGTCCTCCTGCGGAAAGCTGGACCTAAACCCCACAGCTTCACTGACAGATCCTGAGCAACCAGGACACTTCGTGCACCAATGTTCCCATGGATGCAGTTCTTACTTTGCAGATATTCCTACAATTTTACAGTCAAGTTTCAAGGTCAGGGATGATTTGTGGCCAAACAGTAAAACAGATATTCATATATCCATTGTTGTAATATGCAAGCACTGGTAAAATCTCAATACACACTATACAGCTGTTCATGATGGAGTTATTAAAGGAGCATATCAGTCTGTAACAATACGAGGCAGCCAATCACAAAAAATCTACCAGTCTTAAAATACAGTAGGATCAACAGAAATACAATTTTATTGTGACGGGTAAAGGAAGATTTACAATGTGTAAAAAATGACTGATGATGTTTTGGTTTTGGTGCATAAAACTAAACAATCATTAGAAGTGAACCTCAGATGGAAAATCCAAGGAAACTCTACAATATGAGTCCTTTTAATGGTTCCTTTCATGGTTACATTTTTAAAAATTGTAATCTCTTGTATATGGTTCTTTAAAGAACGATTTTGAAATGCTTCTGAATTAGCACCAAAAAAGGTCCCACTACTGTTACCTTTTTAGAAAATATTGTACTGAAACCCTTTTCAGTACAATATCTGACCCTTTTAGAAAAGTGGAGCCGCTTTTGTTGCTTCACTTAGTTCAATAAAGTTGCACTTCAAGTGATTCTTAGTTTAAAGGGGACCAAAGAATATTGATTGTCTGTGTTGTTTCGAGAGCTGCCTAGAGTGTGAGTAAAAAAAACTCTTGTTGCTTTGAAATAAAAATATATTATATGTCTGAATGGAAATTTAGTAACACTTTATTTACTCCGCTGTAGATGCTCAATTTGACCTTCTATCTATTACATGTAACTGAACTTGGAATGAATTGTAAACGATTCTAATGAATCTAACCCTAAACCTCAACTACATAAAGTCTGCAAAAGTTTTACTTTCCTTGTAAAAAATGATGTATGCTACTACTGACTTTTCTTTGGCAATGTGTTTGGTTTAATATGGTATCAATGAAGTAGTTTACTATCTGCATTTGATGGGCTAATTATAATGTCAGAACACTAATACTGATGTCCTTTTGATTCAGATTCTAGAGCAGATGGAACTTGATTCATTTTAGGCCACAACATTCAGTCCCAGTAAATAAGTGATCACCTAATTAACAAGACATTCTTGAGTCCACGAGAAGAGAGAACACCAGTCTCTTTGGTCTGAAAGATACAATTGAACAACATCCCTTTTTCTGGAGTGTTCATGACACATATTACATACACGTGTAACATAATGATGTACCTGCAATGACACTCATTTTTTAATAATGAAACAAAGTACTAACTAGAGCTGAGGCGATCTGTCCTCCCATTGTGAAAATCCGTCTCTCTGTCAGGTCGCATGGTGCTGCCAGACCTTGGTGGTCCTGTGAGGTGGTGAGAGAAAAAGTCAACCACTTTTTTTTATTTAACCACTATCAACTAGTCCATGGTAATAAAAATATATTTCTGCTATGCAATTGATGCAATAAATCTTTTTTTTTCTTAGTTGCCAGCTTTTGCAAGCATTTGGACAGATTAGGAATTTTCTGTCTACATGAGGTACACATATCATAGGTGCCTCATGTAGGTGTGCAATTACTGACTGTAGCTGTTGCAGGACTGATTAAGTATTACATGATGTGCATGAAAAACGAGCTGCAGCCACGAACTGTACACATACAATTTGGACTAACATGGTAGGTTTCTGTAATATCGTGGTCAGTAAATGTATATGGCACCTGTCTGCATCTCCATAAGAACCCTAGAAGGTCTCTATTCTCCATCTCCTCTAGCACCATGATCAACGGCGATCTAACCGTCACCACTCCCATGAGACTGGGCAGGCATGGGTGGGGCCCCAGCTCAGTCAGAAAATGAGCAAAGCCCAAGAAGCCCTGTTGTTCTCTGGCACTGGCTGTTTCTGCAGGGGGAAAAATACAATACAGGGAAATGAGCTTGGCATACAGTGCACACAGCCTCCTGTTCTATTCACTTAAACTTTACTTTTTCACTTAAAACATGACAATCTGCATATATGTATTTTGTAAATTTGTAAATTCTACATTTTTACTGCAGCTTCTGAATTGTTCTTACATGTGCATTTTCTCTAAAATGCATACTTAAATGTAATTGTGCATCAAGATTATTAAGAAATCAAGCTTGCTGGTGCATTCCCAAACTAGTTGAGTTTTTTTAAGCTTGTATTTCCTACAAAGGCAAAAGTCTTACATATCAGCACAAGATTTTAATAAACCACTTTTTATGTCATGTGTATCTTTATTTGTACCTTTGAGCACTCGCAAGACCACAGCCCTCCGGTTCATAGTGGCTCTGTAGAGTGTGAAGTTTCTGTCTGGTTTCACTGCGAAGGAGAGGGGCATTGGGACGATCGTCTGAAAGGTGTCAGGCTCCCTCTCAGTGGACTGTGGCAGTGCTGCAGGCTGGGAGCGGTGTGTTTGGGGTGTCATAGGTACAACCTCATATTCCAATGGGTTCAACCCTGGAGGAGCTGTAGGGTTTGAAGAAAAGACGGTTAAGGAGTAGTTCTTCTTATTAAATCAGCATTACATTATTTCTTTAATTGCTGTGATAAATTTGGTTCGTAATAAAACTGGTTATTATTACTATTAATGTATTTGTTCATTTTAATGCTTTAAATTAATGAAGTGGGATAGCAAGGCAAAGGCATGAGTTATTGGGATAATATCCCACATTACAGGCAGGCATTTGTCAGAACACACACACACACACACACACACACACACACACACACACACACACACACACACACACACACACATACATACACAGACTTACCATCAATTCCCTGAAGGTGCTGCCTGCTGTTGCGGTGCTGTTGTGTACGATGTTGATTGTGTGAGTTGTGTGTGTGTGAATGATGCTCTTGTGTGTTGGGTCTATGTCCGTTGTGTGTGTTGTGTCTATGGGCGTGTTGATGTCTGTGTACTGTGACAGTGTCAACCTCTTTCTTAGCACATAGACGCAAAAAACACAAAGTTAGAAGTGTGCCCAGGGAAATCGCCAGCAGCAGCGCAGGAACCACTATGACTTCCTTTTCATACTCTCGGGCAACTAAAAGAGAGATTGACAGATAGAGATATACTAAAAAAACACTTCAACAAGTGGGTTACCATCATAATCCTTGAAGCCAAATATCAAATAGGTCACCTGCATTAAAGCAAATATGTTTCTCAAGAAAAATAATCTGGGAGCACTGGAAGCACTGCTATAACATACACTAAGGCACAGGCTGTATTAAACTCCCATAACTGTAAAGAGCTCTGACTGATCTTTTGCCCCATGTATTTTTAAAAGAATACACTACTTTTAAAATGAACCAGGTCTATTTTTGGAATTATTTGTAGTAAGCAATTTGTAAATTTTTTTAGTAAGCATAAAGTTTCTATATGTATTGTGTTTTAGACGATTTGTTTTTTAATATGATTGTTATATGTATATAATTGCTTTTACCCCTTCCACCAGTGACGTAATAAAAATCAAGACATTTTTATGAGAGAAAAAGAATTGTCAATTTAGATTTTAAACAGTTACTCCATCCTAACCATTTGGTAAGTGAAGGCAGCACATTAGTCTTCCCGAAAGTACAAAAAATGGTTAATTATCGTTGCTGTCTTGTTAAACATAAATTGGCTTTGTCACAACCAAAACAACAACTAATTTTGTCTTCAGCATTGACATATATTCTGTATTCAGTTTATTTTTCTGTGCAAATAAATGATATATTACATTCACATGTTTAAGTATCTTTTACAGTTTTGCATACTTAATTACAGAAAGTGTAAGATGTTAAAATGCAATAAGATATTGCAGTAACTGAGTGAAAACTGAAGGAACTGGAAAAAATAATCTTCTCAGCAGTGGACGAGAGAGAAGAGAAGGTCTGACTTACTGCACAGCTTGTCTGAGGAGCTGCACAGACTGGTTACATTTGATGAACTAGACATGCTGTACAAAAAAAACAAGAATAATAAAACAAGTGTCAGTATCAACAAGGGACGATGAGATTGGTCTGCAAAATCATGCCACAAACTTCCAAGCAGCTTCAGCCAATAATTAGACATGGTCATTGAGCAGAGTGTGCTGTAATGACACCTCTGTGCAGGCAGTATGGCAGGCATTTGGGAGCCCTCTCTGAAAAAGACAGGTTTACAAGCTTGGAGAGACTGTGCATAGCGAACATTGATCTAACGCTGCTGCGGCTTAGGCCTGTTGCCCGGGCTTTTACAAAGGCCCACAGACCTGCATCTGTTGTCCAGTGTGTTGTTTAATTTTGCAACCCATACAGTTTCATTTTCTCTGAGGTTTTGACAGATGTAAGTCACCATAAATGCAAATAAACAAAACCCACAGCAGTTTAGACAATATAATGATGTTCCTACTTCTAGACTTGCCAATCTGGTGAATATATGATTTTCTCTCTGTTGATAGGTGTTTTCAGACTTAGCAGGTTTACTTTGATTAATGCTGCAGTACAAATCCTGTGCATCAAAAAAGGAGGAGGTTGTTCTTATTCTAAGTTTCAGTTGAACTCAGTTGTGGTTAGTTTGAAATGTGACAGTGTCAGATATATCTGTGCATACTTGGTTTGTTAAGTGAAAGTAATTTCTGGCAGTTTTGGCACATTCATATGTTTTTTCTTTGCTCCTAGACCCCTTAATTGGTAGCTTCAGTTTTAGACTATGGACTATGACTAGGACTATGGAGCTAATTTATATTATGCCATCACAACCTCTTTTACAGTGACTGGCTATATTTGCTTAGCAAATGAGAGAGCAGTGAGTTAGTGGTTTGATGACAAATGCTTGCTCACACGATGAGCACCATGCAGTGTCACTGTTTAGTATTAGAAAGTCAAAAGCTAACTGTCTGTGAGATTATTGTAAAAAATATCTTGTCTTACTGATACTATATCAAATATATTGTGTTGTTATCCATTTTCATAGCAAGTACGCAGTACATCACACAAAACTGTGGGTTAAAGGGATTTTACTTGTTCTTTTTTCTAAGGTAGTTCTGGCAGAGCTTAGATTTGTTTTGGGTCACTATCTTGCTGTTGGATGAACCTGACCAACTAAGCACAAACCAGAGGGACTGCATGGAGCTAAAATTATTTCTGGGTAACCTTACCATTTTTAAACCTCTCATAGTTCAGCTCTGTCCTTTGTACCATTTCATGCTATTCATTGAACTTGAACTGTTTAAACAGTTTGAAACACTGGGGTAGATTTTAGATTAGATTAGATTCAACTTTATTGTCATTACACAAGTACAAGGCAACGGAATGCAGTTTAGGTCTAACTAGAAGTGCAATAAGCAGCAAGTGCAGGATAAAGGTATAAATTATGAGTTATAAGTTATGAGTTATAAGTTATGAGTATACGTAAGGTGATGTGTACAAGAAGAAACTGAATAATATTTACAGACGGATGTACAGTAGTATGAACATAATATACATAATATACACTATGAATACAGTATGTAGTGCATGTCATCATAATTTCTTAGAGAACTAGAACCAAAATGCACCAATTTATTATGTTTGAAAATGTAAGCCCACTCTGAACGTCATAATAATAGTACATTTTGTCTTTTTTTCTAATCATCTTTTTCCTAGTTTTGCTCAGACTGTGAATGGGATAAACTATATCAAATCCTCCATAACAACCTGAAAGCCTAACATGCTGAAATTCTCATGTAATATTAACACCATATTCATTCTTTTAATAGTTATATACATCAATAACTTTTGAAATTTAACATAGAATTACCAGTGCAGAAACTGATAAAATACTCAGCATTATTGGACTGAGAAGCAAGTGTACAGCATTGTACAGCATGGCATAAAGTCTTATGGCTAAATTAATCAGTCAGCCTGGTGGGTGATTAATGAATAATTTCTAAGTGCAAAAAATGTCACGTAGTATAAAGAACTCAAATTCTATGTTAAAGCCATTACAATAGTACCATTAAAATGTAACAAGGACTATGAAGCTATTTTCTATTACACAGACAGAACCTGTTTAACAGCGACTACCTACATTTGCCTACCAAATGAGAGAGCAATAAGTCAATGGTTTGACGCCACATGCTTGTTCACGCGGTAAACGTCAAAGTCTACAAGATTATTGTAAAAAAATGTAATCTTCCTGATCTGCCCACTTCTAGATACCCGAGAGACGTGGGTGACTTCACTAGTTGTTACAACATAGCATGCTATGAAGAAAGTTTAATGAATGTGCAGTAGATTCACAGATTAATGGAATCACCAGTATGAACACTCACACTTACAGGCCCTACAATCAGACACATCTACACAATATAAAGGTGAATTTGGTAAGTTAACAGTTACTGACTGTATTTTGTAATTGCTGACTGTACCCATTTGTTGATGGGCTGCCCTGGACATTAAGGGGAAAATACCTCAAAACCTCAATTTCAAACTAACAAATTTCAAAATAATTTTCTTGTTTTATATGTAGTAACATATAAAACATAATGTAACGGGCTTAGCCAGTGGCAGGTCTTAGCCACTGCTTTTTTGTTGGTTTTCCCTGGATCTGTTCTGTTTTTGGTTTTTTCTGTTCATTGTATTATGATTATGCCTGTTCAGTTCTCCCTGTGTGAAGTGTTCCTGTTGTCAGTGGTGTGTTTAAGGACCTTTATTTCCTGTTCTGTTCTGGTTGTCACATGTCTTGGTAGTCTCCTGAGTTCTGTTCATGTATCACGTGTCTTCTGTTTCACCTGTGTGTGTTTTCCCCTCTGATTTGGTCCTGAT
>JBBPDC010025208.1:0-12597 GCA_037974485.1 Hemigrammopetersius urotaenia | reverse complement strand
CCTTGTATCTTGAATAAACAACAGTGATCGTACCCAGCATGTCTGTCTCCACTGGCGCTCTCAGTTTCACTACATGCCCGCGGAAGGGAAACGTGACACTAACTAAATTAGCATACTAAACAGATTTCATTTAAACTTGAAAACCCTCGTGAGTCAACTTTGTTTAGACAACTTTGTTTTGAATATTTAAATCACTTTTAATTAAAATAGTTCTCAGAACTGTAGTTCTGTTTTTTACATATGAAGACCATTAATTACACACCATTCATGACGGAGCCTGCAAATCAACACTGAACGATATTTCAACTCTCGGCGCATTAAGGCAGCATTAGCAACCTTGCTAGGAAATGCTGCGGAAGGCTAGCATATTAGTAGGGTAAGGTAACCTTATAAAAAATGTGGAAGATATTTACTGGAAAATAAAAATTCACAAGCAAATACATTATCTACTTAAAACACTGATATCATTTTTAAAAATCTGCATTTAACTCTGAGACAACATCTAACTGCCAATGCCAAGCCCCCCAGGGCAAATCGTTGTTAAAAGATTCTTGAAAAGAAGTTTTGAACAAAAGGCAGTGTTATAAACCTACAAACATCCATTTATAACATAAAACATGCCTGACACATTTATCCTTTTAAAAAGTAGAATATACTCACGTATAATTTTACATGAAACGGTTTTTGCGCCGTTTCATGTCGCGACCAGAAGCCTGCAAAATGAACTGCGCATGCGTCCACCTCATGCCTGCATATTTTACTGCGGTTTCTCTGAATTAAACAACACTTGTCGTCTACATTAAAGTATTATTCTCAGGCACTTAACTACTTTTTTCAAAACAATAACCACATTTTCAAAGCAATTTCCTTCGGGATGAATTCTAAAATCAACCAATGCAGCCTGCATAACGCATGAATCAAAACACTAAATAACCATTGAAAATTGCATGACTCCCTCAAACACACATCAGTCAAACAGGAGATATATACGAGCAATCATTGAACACTCTCACACAAAACACTCACTGCAGTAAAATCTGTACACATACAGAGAGAAACATACAAAAATTAGAAAACATGTCTTCTCTGCAGGTAAAGGGATTTTATTGGGTGTGTATGCAAACAAAAATCAAGAAAACAAAGTTTGTCACGTGATATAAAAAATGTGATAAACTCTGTAAATCTCAAGAAATACAATATTGTATACAACATACAAGATGTATTTCCCAACTGTTGGGATGTATACAACAGGACCAGTCCTGGCCCCCCAGTGGTGGAACGAACTCCGTCTTGCAATCAGATTTGCAGAGTCCTTCTGTGTCTTTAAGTGTCGTCTGAAGACCCACCTCTTTAAGGAGCATCTTGCTGACTAGCCAGTCCTCCCACGCATCTCTTATACATCTTTTCCTATATACAGTGGGGAAAATAAGTATTTTTATCAGTAAGGGGATTTTTAAGTGGGCTATTGACACAAAATCTCCACCAGATATTGCCATCAAGCCAAATATTGAATTCATACAAAGAAATCAGAACATTTAAGTATACAAGTTGAGTCATAATAAATATTTAATTGTTTTACTGTTTTTACTTACTTGTGTATTAATCTCTGACTTGCTTTTTCTCTTTGACAGGGTTTATTATGGTGTGTAACTTAGCCAGCAGTAACTTGGTTAAATAGCTGTTGTTGATTTAAGTATAGCTTTACAGGTTTAAGAACAGTTGGGCACTACTCAAGCACTGATGTACGTCGCTCTGGATAAGAGCATCTGCTAAATGCCGTAAATGTAAACATCTACGTCCATGTCCTCTCCAGTCTTGTTTCATTGTGTGTTAAAAATTACACCACATTATTACTACTGTTATACTGTGTTAGCAACTTTTGAGTGGTTGAGTTAGATTTGCAGGAAGTAGTAGCTGTAAACCAATTGCAAGTTTGGCCCAATTTCAGTTTTGGTATTGGGATTTAGCAGCTGCTTCTATTTTAAAGTAAATTGCTTGATCAGACACTTCATGTGATTTTGGTGTTACCAAATGATCACTGTGACTAGTGTTTCAAAAATATCCTTTGTCAATGAAAATTGATTTGCAAGCAATGAGAAGATGTTTTTTGTTGTTGAAGAAAGTTTGCTGATTTGCTTATATTTATTTGGAATTGACAACTTGGACTAATGGCATGGTCAATGTAATTAAGCACTCAAGAAAAACTGTAATACGTTATGTGTATATCAATATTGATTTCACCGCTGAGCATAAATTGATGTAATATTGAAGAACCCTCCATAAATCAATGTTGATTTATCATCCCTGAGCATACATTGATTCAATGTTGAATATTTTCAGTAATATCAATGTTGATTCAGCATCTTATTTTCAATGTTGAAAAAGCCACTTTATATCAACATTGAATCAAGGTTCAATATTGAAATATTGAAAATCAGAAATCAATTCAGTTTCAACGTTGATAATTTAACACTGACCATAATTCTACACATTTAACTATAATTCAACGTTGAAACAATGACATGGTGCTATCTGGGGTCCACCTCTTCGCCGTGAGCGTGTACCTCCGTGTGAAGCGTCCAGAGACCAAATTTCACGCAGGCGTTATGGTTCTGTGATTTCCCCTTTTTTTTATTTTTACTTTAAAATCTCAGAGAATATCTGACTTTTTCTTCTCGTAAATTTGCTACTTACATCTTTCTCGCAAATTTATGACTTTACAATATCAGAGAATCTCTGTGTTTTTCATGCAAATATCTTTTTCATGAGAATCTCAGAATTTTTTCTCGTAATTTTACCCCCCTCCCCAACCCTGTTTTATTTTCTTTTTATATACAATGGCCCTAATACGCCGTCGTAGTTGGCTCTTGGTAATTGTTTTAAATATAATTTTTATATTAAAAAAGAAAATAAAATGAACTATGCAGGTAAAGTATGCAGGTAAAACATCACAATCGTTTAACAAAACTCAAATGATGGATTTATTTACTAATATGTTTAGAATCATAATGTATACACACTTTATGGGTGCAAAATCCCCCAGAAACACTCCAGACTCCTGTGGAATCATGTGGACCTTCCAATAAGCTGCAAAGGGGGACCAACTAAATTTTAAAATCCACGCATTTGCATGCAATGTCATTATTTTTAAGACAATGTTGGTGTAATGGTATATATAACATATAGTATATATAATACACTCACTGGAGGATGAGCAGTGAAAGCCCAAGAGCCTCCAGTAGCTGTTTCTATAGTAACAAGCACAGCAGGAAGTGCTACTGCGTCTGTTGAGGTTAGGAGTGGTAGGACAGTGAAGTTTACTCTCAAAATAAACTTTAGATGAGAATTTACACAGAAACAGAAAAACTTGCAACATCTACAGCCTAGGTGTAGTTCTGCCTCCTAACCCAACACTGTTGTGTGTGGCACTTCACTCCTGCATGCAGCGTTAGCGTTAGCTTTAGCCTTAGCACTGATTTCCAGCTGCAGCCCGGGTGAGTCCCTGAACTCAGCTCTGAGATAAATGGCTTTCTCCCACTTGATTTAATTACTATTATTATTGTTGTTTTTTAACTAACTATTTATACCGTGGTCTATTGTATTCTGAGCTGGCTCTATGTCTATTTTTAAAACGTAAATACTTTTATTTATCAAGCAAAGTCTGTGTCTATGCATATGGTGTCTGCTGCATTTTTGAGTCAATTCGTTGCTTATTTCTTTTTTTGTTCCTACTCTTATCTATTTTGCTTAGTTTGCATTGTTATTTTATTCCATTTATTTGTGCGCCACCTCAGTATTTTGTTTATTTTATTACTTTGTTATATTTGATTTTATTGCATACTAACTCCCTACCTATTTTGCTTATTTAATTTACCATTTTACGAATTCCCTAGCTATTATGTTCATTTGATTTTACTTTAATTTTGTGCTAATTTCAAACATATTCAGCTTATTTTATTTTTTATTTAATTTTATTTTGATTTATTGACTATGTAATTATATTTGCTTTGACTTGATTTGAATTCCTCACCTGTTTGTGTGTGGTTTCTACTCACTTGTTTTCTTACAAACACACTTCTGCCTCTTGGTAACAAAATCTCTCAGGGGACAGAGTCACTAGACTCTGCATGGCTGTTTTCATGTTCTGACTCTGCAATAAGGAGAGCGTAAAAAATTACAACATTTTTACATTATTCTGTATGAAAAATCTCACCTGAGATTCACATAGATTTTGTATACAAACAAGGGAACTTTAAAAATAACAGTTTGATTTAATACTCCTAATACTAGGGGTTTAACAAATAAAGTGGAAATTTCACAATTCCACAAGTTCCCGCATAATCAAGTGTTTAAGTTGTAAACACAATGGTTCAAAGAGGGTTTGTTGTTCCATGAAATGGTTGTGAATGCACTGCTGTACGTTGTCCTAGAGTTTTGAGAAGCTTTTAGTCTTAAAACCAACCCGTTTATGGTAGAGGGGTACAAGCAAGGTGTTGTTAGGCAAAATAGTCTCCAAAGAAAACTGATTTATATTTGCAGATATTTTACCATTATCAATATTCCATATCAACACTCGGAAGACAACGGAGGTTCCCTTGGGATTGATGGTAAATAACATGGTTATATTTGGAGACATAACACCTGATTCCTTTCTCCACCACTGAATTAAAGTCTGTGTGTTTCAGTAACAATTGTGGGAATTTTGCAGCTGTATGTGTGCTTTAAATGGTGAGTTAGTTAAAAGTGGGAGATTTGGCCTTTCTGTCTGGCCAGTCCATATTGCCTGTGTTGCCTGTAAAGCTCTGTTGTTTTCAGTAGGATGTTTCAGACTTTTTTGTCCCATTTCATAGGAATATATTTCCTTTTCTTCTAGATTGTCTGAGTATGTCTGAGAAACATTGTGTTCTTTCAGCGGCCCAGATCAGCCTCCGTTACTGGAAACAGATTCTAAACATGGACTGAGGGCTGAACTGCACTGTTCTTTACTGAAAGTAATTCATCTTGTGGTCTAAGATCTAATTTAAAGCCACAGTTTGGTGTCGGAAGTTTGGTGTCTTTAGTTTTTGCACTGGAGCTATAAGGCTGATGTGCTAACAAGTAATGGAAGTAGTGCTAGCTGTATCCACCAATTATGCGCTCACCTCAAAGCACGTGAAGGTGTTCAGTAATTTCTTGTAAACTTGCTTCTGACATTGAACAGATAAACATGGCCTAGCCCATTTGCTTAATTTAAAACAGTAGCAGCCATCCCGAAGCCTGACTTTTTGGCCCCAGCTAACTCTGCTGTCATGCTATTTTTCTATAATATAAACAATCTATAGTACATGAAAAATAGCTGACACTTTGGTAATGTAATCATCCAGTATAAGCAGCAAACACTTGAATGTGTAACAGTTGCAACTAGTTGGCACTGTGTGCATTTTACTCTCTAGACAGAGAGGATATTTAGCCATTCGCTTACAACAGCACAAACCAGTGAGATAGCACTGTTATATATTTACCCTATCTAAAGAGTAAATACACACAGCACCACCTAACAATGTGAAAACAGCTTAAAGCTACTGATGCTAAGATTGAGGAATATAACAGCATTATCAGAAGTATAAAAAGTGAGAAATACTAAGTTTGATCTGACTAATTTATCACCCAGGACTAATATCTCCATCTCCATCTCAGCTTTCAGGTTTGTCTTTACTTGCCATGATGTCTCGGCCGGTGATACGTCCTCTAAACATTGGAGCCACTGCCCCTGAGTCTCTCTCTCTGCTGCAGCAGCGCCTTCTGGTGGCAGAGGGCAAGACAGAAGAGCTGCTGAGAGACATGGGAACGCTGGGTGTGTCCAGAGAACAACTGCAGACCCCTGGGTCATCAGGAAGTGGAGTCAGCATGCATCCACTGAGTCCAGTCAGAGTACATCAGGCCTTCGGCGTTGGTGGGGAGGGAACACTGTGGCGGCAGTGTGAGGCCCTGGTAGGACGAGTGTGTCGCCTCGAGAGTCTCTTACACACACTCAAACTGACAGTCTTCCGTCTAGAGACAGAGAAAGAACTCAACCCATCTCATACAGGTAAAGATTGCTCTGTTAATTTCTCAATCTCTCTCTCCCCCTTTATTCTCGTGGTCTCCTTAAAGGGCTCACAGAAAAAATACTTGACGTAGTATGTACACATTTAAAGAATGCTCTGCAATTTGCTATCTTGACTCTTCAGTATGTACAATATTAGTCCTTCCAGGGTGCCTTATGAGCCCTTTAAGGGTGCCTGATGTCACTGGGTTTTACCGTTCATGAAGTGTTTGTGTGTGTGTGTGCAGGTAAGCTATGGTGTATTGTTTAATCTGTGTGTTCCGTGTGCATTTGTGCAATAGCGCATTTGCAGGAGCAGCTAGCGAATTTGCAGCAGCAGTGTGAGGAGGAACAGTGCTCAACGCAGAGGGAGGTCATGCGTCTTACAGATCAGCTGGAACAGGCTCGCCAGGAGCGAAAAGAAGCACGGCAGGAAGCAAACACACTCAGACAACAGCTGGACATGTCACACTTCTCTGAAGTACAGTATAGTGCACCTTCATCTCTGGTATCATACACTTCTTTGAGAGTACAAAGCACATACTGTATACCTGTTCAAGAGTTCATAGACCTCTGTAGAGTACATCTTTTCTTGAGTACAGAGCCTACATTGTACACCTGTTCTAGAGTCCTTATAGTACAGGGCTTAGATTACACAACTTTTCTAGAAGAGTCAATGTAGTATGGGTTGTATATAGTACGTTTCTAGAATACAGAGTCTACTTAAAGTCTTAGATTGTACACCATTTCTAGAATACAGCCTCGAGATGTTCAGGGTTTGTTATCCCAAACCACAACAAGTACTCAAAATGGGATGTACTCAAAAATCAGTTATAGGATATTAATGACAGCTTATACATTAATATGGAACAGGGGTGAGGGTGAAGATCACATACAGAGCACATCTCTTCAAGAGTCTTTACCCGCGTATTTATTTTGCCTGTTACTTTCTTCACTATCTGGCCCAGATGGATGTTGCCAGAGCAGCAGGTGAGCTGAAGATGGTCAAAGTTCAGATGAGCCAGAAGCTGCAGCAGGTGAAAGGGCATCACTGTCAAATGGGCTGTTAAAACTACAGTCAGTACAATAGAGCCCCACCCCACCCTTAGCTACTGTACAACAAATGACCCTTGACACTTCCGACTTGTATACAGCTGAAGGACGAGGTGGCAGAAGAGATATCAGCTCGTCTGGAGGCCGAGCAGTCCCACAACGCACTGCTGCAGAGAGTGGAAGAGATTGAAGAAGTGGTGGAGAGAGAGAGAGAACAGGTCAGAGTGAAGAAAGAATGAAACATGTCATTTGCATGACAGTATGTTTTTGCATATTTTCTGAATCTATTTTGTTTTTCTGATAACCTCCACATTTGCCACAGAAAAAAAAATGGTCTGCACAGATCCATATATATCATCTATAACATACAAACAGGTACCTGAGATATACCAATACTGTACCCTAGGAGAGGTGTACCTTTCTGTGCACTAGAAATGTTGTACTATATACAAACAGTGCTCTACATCAGTGCTTTATAAAATACCTCTTCTATACTACAGCTTCTATAAAGCCCACTGCTTCTGGTGTGTCTATATTCTACATAGACACTTCTTCTGGAGTCCAGTTTATACATAGCACACAGCTTGTAGTTTTTTTTTTCCCCAGCCCACAACTTCACACTTCTAGAGTACAATTTCTATTAGACATTTCCTAGAGTCCAGTTTCTGTGTTGAACTTCTCTTTTAGAATCTAGTTTCTGTATAGTCCAGTTTCTCTTCTAGAGTATTTTTTCTTTATTGGACACTTCTTCTAGCGCCACGTTCTGTATAGCACAGCTCTTCCAGAGTCTTCTAGAGGTTT
Organism: Hemigrammopetersius urotaenia; assembly: GCA_037974485.1. Taxonomy (NCBI): domain Eukaryota; kingdom Metazoa; phylum Chordata; class Actinopteri; order Characiformes; family Alestidae; genus Hemigrammopetersius; species Hemigrammopetersius urotaenia. Next base: position 4,679 of record JBBPDC010025208.1, on the reverse strand, counting down.
CTATGTTCTGGAGTTTCTATATACTATATTTTTGAGAGTAAACAGATGAACAACTGAAGAAAATAACTGAAAAATCTCTTTAGGTAAAGCTTCTCCAAGCAGACTGCCACGCCCTGCGCACTGATGGACAAGAGATGAGGGACGAGCTACAGGAAAAGAATGGGGTTATAGAAAGATTACAGAAAGAGTGTGAGCAACTCCGGCAACAATCTGGTGAGTAGCACAGAATTGTGGTGCAGTTAGTCTTTCCTGAAGTGTGTGGACTGAGTGTTTTCTTGTTTTTTTCCCCAGAAGGAAAGGATGCATTTATCTCAGAGCTGACCGGTGAGTTAAAGGTAAGAGTGAAGAAAAAAACAAAACATGCGTGAATTTGTCGTTGCTTTCAGTGTCAACTTTAATAAAACTCTCTTCCAAGCAGTTGTGGAACCTTTCCAATGATTCTATTTATCATTAAAGGGCAGATATCCTATGTTTTCTTCTATTTTTGTTTGTTTTGGGTTGTTTGTTTATAGTGAAAGTCTGATATTGAAAGTCTGATATATTGATATTTCCAACTATTCATTCATTCATTCATGAAGATTAAACTGATATATGTAAATTAGCTGTGTTCTGATTGGTTGCCCTGTGATGTGCTCTGTTCACACAGTAATCTGGGCTGAAGCACTGCTTATAAATTCAGCATGAACTGCTGTAGACCAAGTAGGAAGATATATATATGTATATAAATGTGTATAATATGAATATAAATGTGTTGTTGTTTGTGACATCACAAACACAGCATATTCAGAGGATTCTTGCAGCTTTATTCTTGCAGACTGTATGCAGACTGTTTTTCCATGATATCAGCCCTTTAACTGTTCACAAAATATAAAAGTAATACAACCAGGAAAGACAGTTACAAAATGTTGATGTGGCAACAAACACAATATTTCACAAATATTTGTATTTATAATTGTGTGTGTGTGTGTGTGTGTGTGTGTGAGAGAAGAGTGTGAGGCTGGCTCTTCAGAAGCAGCAGCAGGAGAACAGCAGACTCATCAGAGATGGTGGAGAACTGAGCGCAGCTGCAGTTAAAGTTCAGGTACACACAAACACAAACAGACATTTCTTGGACAAACATGCATACGTACAGATTTGTAATAACACATGCAATGTACACACGTATCATTTTGAATTGGGCTGTAACCAGAGGTTGACGTATTTCTTTTTGCTCTTGTTGTCTAATGAGTACATCGGGGTCTGGGGTGTCCATGCTGGGGTCTATGTGTTAGTGTGGTTCCAGGGGGTGGGTTTATGCACGCGGTATGAAGTCACAAATTAGGTACGTTGTGAAGAATGAAAACTGGTGCACATTTTGCATACCATTTACGTCTGTTCGGCCTGGCATACCACTTATGTCCATCCCTGGCTATGATGTATTTAATCTCTCTCTCTCCCTCTTTTTATTTATTTATTTATATACATGTATATTTGCTCTCTGTCTCACTCTTTCCTTCTTTCCTGTTCTCCTTCTTCCTCAGGCCTTAAATGATCAGCTGGAGGCTCAGTGTTCAGATCTGAGTTCAGCACTTTGTTCCCTCACTGCAGAGAACACTCGACTGCAGGCCAGTCTGAAGGTAGCGCCAGTTTTATAAAGTAACGTCATACATTATGGATCAATTTTCAGCGGAAATGGTCATATTGCTGCCTGACCACATCCAGCCTCGTAGCAGCTATTCCAGTTCTCCTAGGGCAGTAGGGGTTAAGGGCACAGCAGCAGGCAGGACAGCTACATACAGTTCTCACTCTTAAAATGTGCAGTTGGGAACCCATGGAGTTAACTATGCTGCTTTACAACAATAGCCTGCTGTTAACAAATTACAATGCACTGTTTATTTGTTGTTTTACATCAGTTATTTCCATCAAAATTCCTCTATAATGAAGTGTTGTGGCAGTGGTTCCCGAGCAGGTGTGGTCACTCAGAGAAAGTTATTTCATGAAATGGTTTTAATTACACTGCCTGAGGTGTTGTTATATTAGAGTTTTGCGAAGCTTTTAGTCCTAAAATTAAAACTAAATTCATGGTGGAGGGGTCTGGTCTGTTTTCTTTTAGCCACCCACTGTAAATAAATCAGAGTCTGTGCAATTAACCATTTAACACTAACACACTCTGATGGGGGAATTTTGGAAAAAGTGGTGGAGTTTAAGGGGACAGTTTACCTGCTTGTGGATTGATCAGACTTGTACAGGTTTGTTGTGTGTGAACCCAAAGAACGGCATCAGGTAACTTAAAATGGCCCAGAGAGCAGCCTAGCCTGACTGGAGGATGCCGTCTGTATTTATGACATGCGGCTGTTTTATGACATATGACTGTGGGAGTGTATGAGGTGGAGTTTTTAAAGCATATTATGTCAAAATGCGTCTGCGTGTTTTAAGAAGCTTTTCATCAGAGGCTTTTAGGGGTTTTACCGCCTGTCATATCAGACAATTTCATTAAAAGTAGGAACGGACCCAAACTTTGAATCATTTCTGGCAAAAAACAGCTTTTCAGCTTTGAAAAAGGAAGTACTGGCCCATTACTGAGTATCCAGAGCGAGCATATTTTCACACATTAAACTAAGCCTGCTTGGAATGTCATTAGTAATCTGTGTGCGTGTGGGTGGTTTTCAGATGGAGCAGGAGCGCGTCACTGAGCGTCTGAGGGAGCAGGACCTGCTTTTAGATGCTGCTAAGAGAAACATCCAGTATGAACTGCAGGGGGTGCTAGCAGACAGGCTACTGCTAAAGAAAGAATTGTGAGTTCAAACTAATTTTCAGTGTTCCACAGTGTTCTTTTGCAGTGTGTGCAGAGTCCACTAGCTGCAAGGCTAGTGTGGTTAACACTGGGAGACAATAATCACCCAGATCTTTTCAAAACGTCTCTGGACTCACTAAATCTGCATCTCTTTATTTAGGTTGAGACTTGTGGACATGGTTTTGGACCCAATTGAAGCTGTAAGCTGTAAAAATGAAATAAACTACAGTGTGTAGCCAAATGCTGTGGGTATAGTTTTAAACCACAGCGCTAGGCGCAGTTAAAGGTGTTCCAGAGAAGTTTTCATGATGTGTTTTTCATGATTGACCTCTAGTGTTAGCCTTGAAGCTCCAGTGGTAAGCTAAAGAAGCAGAATTTGGACTAAAAAAACTGATCGGCTGATTGACCACATATGGGACAAGAAAACCATGTGTATATCATATTTGCAGCACCTTTAAAACAGCATGATCTAGCCTGAATATTGTGGTAGATACATTCAGGTATGTTCTTTTCCCCTAATAGTGACACTTTGAAGGCGGATCATGCTAAACTGCAACAGAGCTCTGCTGTTGCCCTGGAGACAGCCGTCACTCATCAGGACCTGCTGGACAGAACCATTGAGCGGCTGCGAGGGGAGATCAGCAGCAGTGTTAAGGAGACAGAGATGATGCAGATAGAAAGAGATGAGGCAAAGATTGAGGTAAAGATGTTTTCATGTTTGTTGAGATATAAACTTCAGTAGGAATTAACAACAAAGAAATATTTCATTTCCAGAGTGATGAACAGAGCTGTGGCTGATTCTGGAATGATTTGAAAAATATTTAACAAATTCAAATAAAATTAATCTGGTCACTTTATGTCCTGTCTTTTCCTGTGCTTCCCCATCTTTTTAAATTTGTTTATGCTCTGTGTTTGTGTCAGTCTTTGTCTGGCTCCCCTATTGCCAATCTTAACCCATCCCCTGATGTTGGGATTGTGTTTTTTGTAGGTATATCATTTCTTTTGTATCTCCATATTCATCCTCCAGTATTTCTTGTTTGTATTTGATTCTTATGAATAAAATCCCCATTTTCATCTGTGTTCCCTCTTTGTTCTCCCGTATACCCATAACATTACAACACCCAGAAGGAAGTTCTAATTAAATTAACACAGAGAATGAAGCTTTCATGAAAGTGCATTGTTAATGGTTAGTGTATTTTTATGTAATAACCGAGTGAAATAACGTTGTGTGTCTCAGATGAGTGAGATTGCCTCTGAGCTTCAGAAAGAACGGAGCTCTCTGGAAGCACAACTTTCTGAACTGAAGGTACAGATTCACCAGCAGTGTTTTATTCATGTGTGTGTTTATCTCTGTAAATTTGTTCTGGAGGGTCTCCTGTGTGTGATTGACAGGTGGAGCTGTGTGAGGTGAGCTCTGCCCTGCAGAAGCAGGAGGAGGAGAATGGGGGGCTGAGGGGAAGACTCGCTGCAATGCAGCACCAGCAGGTATGTATGGGTTACCTCCACCTGCCTGTCTCTTTTAAAGTTTTACATTTGTTCTTTCATTTGTTCTTGATGTGTTTCTTTTATTTATTTTTTCTCTTGTCTCTATCTTGTTTTTTTCTCTCTCTCTCTCTCTCTCTCTCTCTCTCTCTCTCTCTCTCTCTCTCAGCAGTTGGTGAAGCCAATGTTTCAGGAGCTAATGGGCAGCGAAAAAAAGCTGACTTATGAGAAGAGCAAGCTCCAGGTTACGCACACACACACACACACACACACACACACACATACATACACACATACACACATTAAACACTCTAAATGGATACATGATCATATATGTGTGTATGTCTTATCTTCTGTGTGTGTGTGTGTGTGTGTGTGTGTGTGTGTGTGTGTGTGTGTGTGTGTGTGTGTGTGTGTGTGTGTG
>JBBPDC010025192.1:0-12598 GCA_037974485.1 Hemigrammopetersius urotaenia | reverse complement strand
CTGTTTTGCTCATGGGTGTATTTAAATATAAAAGCGGTGCTAGCATGTCAGCATTTTGTATGTCAGCATTTTGTAAACCCTGTCCAGCCTAGTAATGGGCACGATTTTCAAAAGCTGGTTTTAGCATAAATTTATGCAGGGACATGAGCCTACACACACACACACACACACACACACAGAGGGAGGTTTTTGCATATACCGTAGTTGGGGCAGCAGACTTTGAACCAGCAGACGGACGAGAGGACGGTCAGGTTACTCAGACTGCACAGACCGAAGAGAACACCACAGAATGCATAGGACAAACACATCGTTTTAGTGAAGAGCCACCTGCAGAGAGAGAGAGGGAGAGAGAGAGAGAGAGAAGATGAAGTGAGAAATTAAGAAAAAGCACAAGAGGGATGAATAGAAGGAGAGATGAATGAGGGAAACACAAAGAATGAGAATGAGGGAGAGTCAGGGAGAGAGCGAGATATAATTATATGAACAAAATCAATAAATGGAGAGAAAGGGGAGAGGGGGAAAAGAAACAAAGAATTGGGCAAGTGCAAGATAGAAACAGAAAGAGAAATGAATCCAGGAAAATGAGAGTGAGAGAGAGAAAGAATAGAGAAAGAGACAGAAACACGAATATATAGAATTGGGAGAGGGGGGAGTCAAGAAAGTCAAAGAGACAGAATCAGGGGGAGAGTGAGAAAGAGAAAAATGAAATAACAAGAAACAATCAAGAAAGAGAGAGAGGAGAGAAGGAGAAAAATGAGAGAAACTCAGAGAATAGAGGGGTTTGGGAGAGAGCAAGATAGAAACAGATCACAATAAAGACGGAAGAAGGCAGAAACAATAGAGACTCAATACATGAAAAATGAAAAAAAGAAATTATATAAATTAGAGATTATATAAAAAGAGACATGAAAGCAGATCAGTGGTCTGGGTCTCCTTTTACCACCAAGATTATTTCCTCAGTCAGAGAACTACTGATCTTCTGGGACTGTAATACACTACTGAAAAGAACAAACTGTACAGCAGCTAGAGCCACATGGAACACCATACATTAATTAACAGAGAGCAAGAGAGAGAGAAAAAAGGGAGACCATGCAAAACACACAAATGCATGAGCTCCGAGACTTTTGGGGGGCCCTTTCTGAATGCAAGATTGTTGTATAAATGGTTGCTGTATAAATCACTTTAGTTGTCATGTCCATCAGTTGTGAGGCCGACTATTGCAGAGTCATCAGAGAACTTCTGCAGGAAGCAGTGGGTGGAGTTGTGAAAGTCTGTAATATTGATAGTGAAGAGGAACGGTGCCAGAAATGTTTCCTGTGGAGCTCCAGTACTACAGACGACCCTGCCCTGTTCTCACATATTGTGGTCGGTTTGTGAGGTAGTGCAGTATCCATGTACTGAGTTGATGGTCCACTCCTGTATACTCGAGCTTGTCCCTCTGGGTTGTGGGAAGGATTGTGTTAAAGGCACTGGAGAAATCAAAGAACACGATTCTCACAGAGCTCCCAGCAGTCTCCAGGTGAGAGAGTGAATGATGTAGGAGAGGGATGAGAGCATCATCCACTCCAATGCCAGGCAAACTGAAGTGGGTACAGTGATGAGCTCACCAGGGGTCGAAGTTGAGCAAGGACTAGCCGCTCCAGGGTCTTCCTCAGGTGGGTTGTCAGAATTTTAAGGCTGTTGATGTCCTCCCCATGGTTGTCACAAAGCACCCCCACACAACAGACTCAAAACAGTCTTTAAGAGTCTCCTTGTTCTCCTCCGATCCTCTCTGCACTGTGTGGGTGACCGATGGCTCCCTGAACACTAAGGTCTCATATACTGAGAGAGGGTCCACCAGGTTACGATCTGATCTCCCTAGGGTAGAGAGAGTGATGAACTGTATACCTCTTTTGTGTTAGCATACAGTAAGACCGGGGATACCTGGTTGAATTCACCCGATATTATGATCATGGCCTGGGAATGCTGTGTCTGCACTCTGCTAACTGCAGAGTGGAGAGAGTAACAGGCTGCCTCCGTGTTGGCCGAGAGGGGGACATACGCCAAGAGCTGAGATGTCAATGAAGTTTACTTTGACTTTGACTTACTTTGACTATTCTAGTGGCAACCAAAACAGAAGTCTGATAAGAAGGAGAGACCGGACAGTTACTTAATCATCAGATAAACAAGCTGTAAATATTTCTGACTATTACTGATTACTGGCCCTAGTTTGTGCTGATGCTTGAGGTGTCAGACATCCTACTGAGCTTTGTTTAGTGTTCCTATGTCACATAGAACCAAAGTTATTGTAATTGTAAAAACATGTAATAGCAATAGACACTACTGGGATTTTTTTTTTTAATTGTCACACTGCATAAAGAACAATGCCCAAAATTTCTTTCACTTCTTTTATTTGAACCCAGGAGAAATTTCAATATAGTTTCTGCCCTCAAGTGGGAGGGGAAATCCGCAAAAGAAGGGGGGTGGAGAGTGGAGCAAATGGCTACATGTATGAGTGTGTAAGAGAGCAAACACCATTTTTAGACTGTTTGACTTTTTTATTTGTTGACATCAGATTTTACTGAGATGCTACATTTTTACTGAATTTAATTTTTAAGAATCAGAATCAGAAACCTTTACTGATTGATTATGCTACAACTGCACAAACACACAGATCCTCAAAGACAACAATATAAAATGTAATATGAAATCAAAATAAAACTCTTCAGAAAATGCTTCATACTAAATATACTATGCCATACACACTTAGATTTAAGTATCCAAACCAGTCATTATGTATTTTTTCATGACCATTTTCCACGTTTTGTGACTTATATTTAAACTGTAACTAAGGTACAGCCAGGAAACAATCAGAGGTCAAGGAGCTACCATATTGGGACAGAGACAGTTTGGAGCTTCAATTTAACTGGGAAGATTGGAAGGTAAGGAAAAGTGGTGATAAGACGGGCAGGCGGAACAATAAGATGAGTGGCAGACGAAGATCTGAGAGAGTGGGAAGCAGTGACGATATTAAGCAGGTCAAGATTAAGGAGGGGCAAGGTTATGGATGCACTTAAAAGTGAGAAATAAAATTTTAAAGTTTATTCTAGCTTATTTGGGCAAACAATAAAGCTGTTTAAGAACTGGGGTGATGTGCCCTCTTAAGGCAATACGAGTTATGCTGCAGAATTTGGAGTTTATGTAGAGACCTATTGGGGAGACCAAAAAGAAGAGAGTTTCAATAAGTGATTCAGTATGACACCCAGAGGGGGGATGGGGGAGTTATCAACATTGATGGAGAAACTGTGAGATTTGGTTAAAGTGGAGGCTGTATCAACAAGTGATGGAGGTGGAGGTGGAGGTAGCTCAGTGGGTAGGACACTGGCCCCCAGACCAAGAGGTCATGGGTTCGAATCCCACCTACAGCACCACCACTGGGTCCCTGAGCAAGACCCTTAACCCCAAAGTTGCTCCAGGGAGACTGTCGCCCCCTGTAGGTAGGGAATGGAAGTCGCTTTGGATAAAAGCATCTGATAAATGCTGTAAATGTAAATGAAGTAAAACTTCTGTTTTATTACTGTTAAGTTTGAGAAAATTGGAGGAGAACCATGATCTAATCTCCATATGACAGTCCAAGATGGAGCTAGGTGGAAGGAGGAATTGGGTTTGGAGGAAATATAGAGCTTGGTGTCATCTGTGTAACAATGAAAATTTATATTATATTTCCAGAATATGTGGCCAAGATGGGGCATGTAAATAATGAATAAAAGAGGCTCTAATACAAACTTGAGGAAACAAACTTGAAAAACTAAATTTGATAAACTGCGGCCTGAGAGATTTTAGGTACAAAGGCCCATTCAACTATCGGCCCGTGGGCCGGATATGGCCCTTATGGCCCGCAAGACTGCCAGTAAATCACAGTGTATGATTTGTGTGGTATTAGCCAATTAGCCAATCCAAGCAGAGAAAGCCATGTTATTAGCCAATCGCAGCCGAAAGATGCAGGATTTGTCAGAAAATGGGTGTGCTGAGCTGTAAAAGGCTGGCAGTTACGGAAGATGGAGGAGAATCGTTAGGCTGCCGAAAACATGTGAGAGCATTTAAAAGGTCTGCTAATCCTCATTAGAACTGACATTTAGAAATAATAGGGGCCTGTGCTTTAACCTGAGACAAGAATAGAATCCAGTCACACACACAGTGAGGGGAAAACCTTTGTAGTTTTAGGTGGGTGATATCTACTCTAACGACTTTAGAGTCAGCGTTCTCGTTTAGAACTGGACGCCGTTAAAGCGGCACTGACATTAAGTCCAAAAACAAAAAAAGATAAGCGTGCTACGCCCACATCACATGACAGGTAGGGACTGATGCAGGTCCTAAAAGTGTTGAATGTAGGAAAAATATAAATATGGAACTTGGTTAAAAAAAGCTTGTTCATACTAATATAATATCTATTATCATAGAGTAATGTTTTAGTCATTAATTGGCAAATATTCAAATATTCTGGCGTACAAACCCCCAGCAATCTTCATATTTGGCCCACTTGCTATTGAAGTTGAATAGCCCTGCCGTACAATTTTGGAAAAGGGGATGTATTGTATATGTATTGTTTGTTGTGACAAGTGAAAACAGACCATTTTTGTAGCTTTAATTCTAAATGTGGGCTCTATGACTCAGGAATTAAGGAATTATTCAGCCGAGAAGTTTGTTTAACAGTTCAACTCATTGTTGTCTTAGTATTTATTTTTGTGTGCTAGCGTTTCATGCTAAAATTCAACAATCACTTACTTTGTGTTGTTCTTGCATTCTTGTAGCATTTGTTTGACTTTTACTTGTTACAACAGCACATGCTATAGTTGTTACGTTTACAGTGCCATAGTCATTTTGAATGAAAAATTCGCAATAAAGATGTCGTTTATATAGTTTATAGTTTATAAAAGTATGTCATGAAAACAATACCCTTGCAGTGTAATTTGCCAGGGTTACTTTGACAGGTCAAGTATGTTCAGTAGTGAGGTTGTATTTTTTCAGTTTTGTGCTCTGGGGTGTCTTGCAAGGCACTCACTCCATCAGTTGGCGGAAACAGCTTAAAGAGGTTAAACTCATCAGTTTACTACTTTATTTTCAGTGAAGGGCATTTTACTGGGTATGTTTGAGGGATAGACATCTGTCCAGCTTCTGATGGCCTAATCAGTCCTATTGGATTGTTTTCTTTTAGCAGATAGAACTACTACATTCTTGGACAGAATAGATTTATTACAGTTAGTACAATTATTTTATTACTTATTTTATTTTATTTTATTTTTGACAATAAATTAAGGTATTGTAGCCTCTACTCTAGCAGAGACTTGTCAAATTTGTCAGAGTGAAATGTGTTTTCTCACCTGTGAGAAAAAGCAGATGGAATGGCAAAGGGGAAGAGAGAGATGGTCATGCCCAGGTCACTGATGGACAGATTTACTATGAAAAACTCAGCCGGCTTCAAAGAGGACTTCTTACGATATGCCACAAGCAACAGGACAGTGTTTCCCATCAGAGAGAATACACCTGAGAGATGGGGGAGGGAGAGAGAGAAAGAGGGAGAGAGAGAAACTCATCACACAGATAAAAACAATAGTCACAGGGAGCTTGAAGCAAGACATTTGTCAGTGCTTTTGTCCATTTTTATAAATTTAAGGGTGGCATTCATTACATCACCTACACAAGGACTTTAAATCCACACATTTACATTTACATTTACGGCATTTAGCTGACGCTCTTATTCAGAGCAATGTACATCAGTGCTTAAGAATTCCATGACTGTTTCTTATCTGAAAAACAGCTTAAATCTGAGTCAACTATTTAACCAAGATACTGCAGTCAGAGCATCTATACAACAACTGTCCAAATAATAACTAGCCAACGCCTAACCCAACAATTCATAAGCCCTAGAGAAGAACATAAGTCAAAGAAATTTTTTTTTTTTTTTTTTTTTAAACCAATTCTGTCAGAAATGCAGAATTGGTGTAATGAAAAATCAGGGCTCTCGGTTTGATACACTCATCTCTAAGACTGAAAACAGTGTAATAAATAATTGAATTAAGTAGAATGACATCTGTACTCAATTTTGTGCTCAATTTGCTAATGAGACTAGAACCTGAACATTGTGGGAGGGCAGGGCACTAGTTACATTAAATATTATAATTAACGGAATAGTTATTTTACACAATGCAAACTGACACCTTCCTCCATATTTCAAACATCCCAATTGGGTGCTCTAGTGCAGATGTTCTTCATTTACTCAGGATCAATTTGAACATATTATTGTGTTCATTGTTTTGAGAGAGGAGCTTAATTTTCTCCTCAGACACGAAAGCTTTAAGTGCTATTTATCTGATGGAGGCTGGTTTGGTGGTCTGTCAGGTCTTGCATAGTTGTTAGGAGTCACTCATTCTCTTTTAATCATTTTTAAACATTTGGAAAGCATTTTAGTGATTCTACTTTAAATTTTTGTGTTAGTGGATCATCTGTTGTCTTCAGAAATCTCTCCTTTAGCCATTTTAGGTGCACATGCAAGAGAAATGCAAGTGGCAGCTGAGGTGTGTGTGGGTAACTGCTTGTGAGAATGTGTCTTTTCAAAGGTTAACATAATGTCAGTGCAAGCTTTGGGTTGAGCTTTTGCTGAGAGGACCCATCTGTAATCAGACTGATTATGAAGGCCTGAAACAGTTTTTATGTAGTCTCATAAATCCTTCCATAAATCATAAATAACAGACCAGCTGGCCTTTGAAATTTACCGAAGATCATGTATGTAGTCCCAAGGAGGAAGTCATACTCTTTGGATATCGTGGACACAAAGGTGACTTCAGAGGCATTTCCCATCTGTGGAGACACAGAGAACACAAGAGAATGGAAAAGTGTAACCTGACAACGGAAGAAAATGTGACCTTCAAGGTATGTCTAGTCTTTTAAGGAAGCAGAGAGGAAACGAAAGAAAAAATAAAAAATAAAGTCAAGAACTTATTGAGAATCAGTTTGAAGGTGTGGTGCATCTGTTACTGCCTACTTGAAAATGCTCTGACATTTTCTAACCAGCCCAAAACAGCAAATCAAGAGGTTTGACTGTGGATGTGGAAAATAGAACAATACTATTTATCGTAGCTTCAAAACAACATGCATATGTTTATATGGCACAGTATTCATAGGTCAATGGCCACCAGTCCTCCTCCAGTAGATCGACTCTCCTCTCTTGTTTAACTCCAACCTGCATCTATCATCCTGGACATCCCCCTTCTCCTGTCAATCAGAGACCTCTGAAGAAGTTCATTAGCCAGATGTTGCAGTGTGGCCATAACTAACTAACTAGGTCGGTGACCACTGCTGTAGAGGTCATGAATGTAAATACAATTCAGCTGGTTCAGCCCACTGGATCTCCGAAAGGGCTACTGGCAGGTGGAATTAGCCCCAGAGGCGCGGGCGAAGACGGCGTTCACTATTGGGCCCTGGAATTGCCATAGGACCTATGGCAATTCCAGGTTATGCAACGCACTGGACACATTTGAGCGGCTCATGGAAAGGGTGCTCAGGAATATTCCACGCTCGCGCTGTGTGGTTTACCTCCATAATCAATTGGTACATGCTAGAGTCTTTGAGACTGAACTGTACAATTTGCATGAGGTGTTTGTGGCGATCTGTTCTGCCATGAAACTGCATTTCTGGGGCTTGTGATTAGCAAAAAGGTGTAGGCACTGACCCAGCAAAGGTCGCCGTGGTAAGGGACTGGCCCGTGTCCGCTAATATTCGTCAGCTCCGGAGTTTCTTGGGTTTGGCGTAATATTACTGGTGCTTTGCAAAAGATTTTGCCACTATCGGCAGCCTGTTACACCGGCTCACACAGAAGGGTTTTTTCCTGGGATTTGTTTCGCTGAGGACCGCATTAATCTCTGAGCCTGTGTTGGCTTACCTGGACCTCCAGCAGACTTTTGTGTTGGATACCGAGCGATGTCGGACTTGGGGCGGTGTTGTCTCGGGAGGGGGGGGGCATTTCATAGCCATTCTCTTTCTCGTTCAGAGAGGAATTATTGTGTGACATGCCATGAGCTGCTGGCTGTGGTGGTGGCGCTTAAACACTTTCGCCCTTATGTGTACAGACAGAAATTCCATCTGTATATCGATCATGCATCGCTCACGTGACTGATGAAGGAGCCCAAGGATCCTCCAGATCATCGACTTTCAGATTCAGCACCGCACCGGATGGCTGCACGGGAACGCTGATGCTCTGTCCCAGCGTTGTGCGAGAGGACAGAGGTAAAAGACAGTGCCCCTGCCAATGCAGGAATACAACATGCAGCAGTGTGACACCTGCATCATGCAGAAGCGACTGTTGCCTTCCAGAACACACTTGGAGGGTTATCTGGTGGGGGCTCCTATGGAGCAAGTTACTGTGGATGTGTTGGGGCTGTTTCCAGTGACGGACAGGGGAAACCATTATGTGATAGTGGTTATGGACTATTTTACTAAGTGGCCATAGGCACACACAGTGCCTGATCAGAGCGCATTGACTATGGCTGCTGTTCTGGTGGACGAGATGTTTTGCCATTTCAGAGTTCCAGAGGAGCTGCACAGCGACCAGGGCCGGAACTTTGAAACGGAAGTGTCCGGAGAGGTCTGTGCCCATTTGGGGGTCCAAAAGACCCACACTGCACCTCTTCACCTGCAGAGTGACGGTCTGTTCTCAAGACAGTGCTCAACAAAAGTGACCAGGAACAAAAAGGTAGTTAAGTGTAAATAAACACAATAGTAGGGTTAAGAAAAAGTCTTATATATCTTATATTTTCTCTTTGTGAGGACCGAAGGGGACATTCCTTATAATAATAGGAACCTGTAGATCATAATGAAACTTTCTGGAAACATTTCAGGAAAAACTTCAATGGAGGTGATTATTTTTGGGACTAGAGACTCACAAATGGATTTGGGTCCTTTTGATAATGACCTCAAGCCATCGGTCATCAACCTTGGCATCAGTATTGGCAGGGATTTTAAATTTAACAAGAAAGTGAACTCTTTCTTATCTTCTTTTCAGTTATCTTCAAAAACTTTTGAACAAGTTGTTCACGCTTTTATATCTTCGCGACTAGACTACTGTATCGCACTTTATTCCGAAATCATTTCGCACTTTCACGCTTACAGTTAGTTCAAAACTAGTGCGTCTTTTAACTGGGAGCAAAAAGCGTGAACATATCATTCCAATTTTAGCATCTTCTCAGCTTTTAACATGGCTTGAGTTGTATGGTACTCTGGCAACATTTTATTTATTTTTATTTTTACTAGTTGTATTGTTTAAGGCTCTTATTTATTTATTTATATTATAATGATGACTAATGATAGTAAATTAAATTATGTTTTTCATTTGATTCCTGTTTTTATAGTATGTTCTTTGTGCAGCACTTTGGAAAGTGTTTCAGTTGTTAAAATGTGCTATATAAATAAAATTGGATTGGATTGGATTGGACAATGTAATGTCTTTACAAATATAGCAATACTATCTGTGTGTGTAAGTCAGTGTCGATTCAGAGGAATCAGATTATGATTTAATAACAGATAATGATAATACTAGCATAAGCTAAAGCTTTATGTTAGCCTATTGGCGTATTCTCCCCTTGAAATGAGCTTTCTATCTAGACAGGTTGAGGTGTTGAGTAAAATTGCATCCGCAAATTCGTGTGCTGCCGAGAGGAATATCCATTAAAATCCAGGGAATTGAGCAGCTTTCTTTAATCCTGTCAAGCAGAATTTCCTCCAGTGTCAGCAAATTCAAAATATTAGAGAAAAATGGTATAAGCGCTGGCCAGTCATCCATGTTTAGAAGTTTAGCCAACACAATACCTCTACACTTTAATCACATTAAAGTGAAGTGTAGGGGTATTGACAGGGAAAATGGTTCCAAAAAGAGCTTTTTAGTTTTAGTTCAGAAAGCAACACTGTCAAATTAGTTTTGGAAGAAGGTGAGGTGTTGCAAGCATTGTTATAACTACAGTTGCCTTCATATAGATACTTTTAAAATGCATTACTTACAAAAGACAAAATCCACTTTTTAACGTAAAGCTGATATATTGCAAGTGGCTCTCAGGTTCAGAGCACATTCCGTGATCAAAATGTACAAACACCCAAAGCATGATTCTACAATTAGCTGAGAATGGGGCAGTGAGTCAAGGAGGGGAAGAAAAAAAGATAGAATATAAAAAGTGGTGGAACTGAGGGGTCCCATAATTGCCAGTACAGTTTGAGTTTTGCTGTATGTCAAACAGACTAACTGCAGGCATTATGATAATATATTTGTTTACATTGCCATCTTTTTGGATCACAAAAGCAAAGTTCTCTGACATTACACACAAAACACATCTGTGTTCATTGGTAATACAAACCGTCAATCTTTTTAGTCTTGGAGTAGCTCAAATGTGTTTAGGACCATAATCTCTTCCTCCTGCCTTGTTATTCCAGCAGCTGTTCGTGTGAAGAAAAAATCAATTAGGCAGTGCAACAGTTCAGATGGTAGAAAATGGCCAGACCTATTTCCAGTCAAAAAGTGGGGGCTCATATGGGATAATAGAAGAAGTGCAATGTTAATTTGGACAGTGACATAGAAGAACCTTAAAAGAAAAGTAGTGAGGACAAAGAGGAACCTTTCAATTAATGGTTTTCTTACAACAGTTGCAAAGCAATATTTCTGATTTGGTGGAAATATTTGAATGAACTTTAATGGATATATACCAGTGAAGTATGTGACTGCATTGGTGTGGTCAAGGAAAAATAGCCCAGATAATGGATGGAATAAATTTGCATCATAATAAATTTGTTATTATGTGATGGAAATACATACATTTAAAGAAAGGCAGCCTAGACTCTGGCATCTGCAGTTTGAAGAAGCTGAAGCTGTCGAATAAACTTGGGAATCCTAGTGACCAAAGCCTTGCATCAGCTGTGCAGGAAGTAAAGTGATGGATACGTTTCTATAAGTGGCACTCTTGCTAGCAAGTTCCTTGTAGCAACACCATAGAAGAATCACAATGGTCCAATAAATGGTTTAGGAATGAGCAATTTATGTTAAAGTGAGTCTGAGGAACCTCCATCTAGAACTGTATGTCCAACCTGAAACTGACTGAGGAACATTCCTTTTTTAAAGACAACGTTTGAGCTCTGCCCATTACATTTAGTGGCTAACTCACAACGACTCGCAGTGCTTGTAATCTGATCTGCTGCAAGCACTAACTGGCATAAACCCTTAGGGGATTTCAACCAGGAGAAAGTGGCAAGAAATCTGTGCAGAGCTGGAGCTAATGCCTGGAGTCAGTGCTAGCAACCCATATAATCTTCAGTAATCTCCTCATGCCGTGAGGTGTCAGATTGCACAGTTGCTGACAGCAAGCTTCTGCTTTTGATGAGTTCTGTTTAGTGTCAATCATCTTCCCAAATGCAACCTTGAATTGTTTTTTTTTTTCTTTCTTCCCAAAATAGTCACCTCAGTCTTGTCTTGCAAGCTCAGATGTCTTTGATCTCTGCACTAAGAGTGTTCTCAAGTCTTCAGTTTAAAGCTGGTCAAATTAGCTGAGCACAGCCGGAAGCTGAGCCAAGCTTGTGTTGATGGGATTTGGGCCACAAATGATTTTGCCACATGTTTTGAAGGTGTGAAATCTCTGATTAGGACTTTCCCAAGGCAATTATTTCCTCTCCAGTAGCACTTTGCAAGTTAGTATTTAGTTAGTGTCTGCTGAAAGTATGATTACTTAATTGTCAGATTTCTTACAAATTGTTCTTAATTGTGCAAGGAAAAAGGTGTCATATTTAAACCATTTACATTGTAATTTTGTCATTGTTGTAAAAAAAATGTTATTTTCCATCCATTCTTACCCAACATAATTGCTCTTAATAGCCATGAACTAAGAACCATTTAGAAGGCAGATGTCCATGTGTTTCTCATTCTTAAAGCCTGACAGCTCAGCTCCTTCAAAGACTGTGCAGTGGATGAGAAAATGGAAAGGAAAACATTGAAGAAGAAAGATGAGAAGGGGTGTATCTTGCCTATGTTTTCTTCACAATTTACAAGACAGAGCTATTTTGACAAACTAATGGAAGTGGCCCTGAACAGATGAATGAAAACATGCCAGGGAATTCACACTGAGGCAAGTAATGTGTCTCTGACGCCACAGTATTGTACCAATAAATGGGATTTTGTGACACTGTCATCTTTAAGAGCCTGAAAATCTTTTCTGTTAAAGCCAGTTCACACGTACACACACACAAGTGTTTCTGAACCTGTTTTAGTCATCAGCCATACAATGCAATAAATGTTAGCTCTATAAGATGCCTCTTACATCCCTCAAAATGTGACTTTCTTGTTTTACTTCTGTTTTTTCGCAACAGAAAACCATTCAGTGTCTCTATAACACTTATTAGGAAATAAAGATCTTGATACTTGTTATGACTTTATTTATTTGCATTTATTCTAGTGTTCAATTGTGTTCTACTGTAAAACTTCAACAATATTGTAGATGAGCACCCAATACTCTCATTGTAGACTACTGCTGCCAAATGAACTCAAATTAATGTCCACATTTGGCAATGCCTGCGTGCAGAAGTATATATA
>JBBPDC010025163.1:1407-12599 GCA_037974485.1 Hemigrammopetersius urotaenia | reverse complement strand
ATTTTGTAAAGCTGCTTTGTGACAATGACCATTGTTAAAAGCGCTATATAAATAAAATTGAATTGAATTGAATTATAAATAGTGATGTTAAGAGCAGAGTGTGCATGTGTGACTATGTTTCATCCATCAGAAACTGAATCAGGAGTGAAGCTGCTGGAATACAGACAATCAAAAATCTGTTGTACTAACACTACTGCACTCACAACACAAATGGAGGCATTTCTTATTTCATACACAGCTCACACTGCAAAAGAATAGACACCTGTGCATTTTACACACACACACACACACACACAGTCGCAAACTTTACAGTGAACAGAAAAAAGGGAAAAGTGCTCTCTTAATTTTTCCATAGCTGTATATTAAGATCAAATTTTATTTTGCCTCAAAATCTTTTTTCCTTCCTTCAGTATCCCATTTTTGTTGCTCCCTCTGGTAACTGGCACCACTGTCTTTCCTCTAATCTCTCTCTCTCTCTTTCACGCACACCTTTAGATCACTCTTTCATCTTTGTACATAATACATGCACACACACATGCATGCAACCATGCACTGTTTACCAACAGTTCAGGGGCAAAGACACTGTACCAGGGCACTTTGGAGATGGACAGTGTAACACAGCTGAGCTCACAAACCAACAGCACTCGTGTGCTAGCAGCTCCAGAGCTCCAATGATTAATATGCAGTCAAGGGTTCTAGTTTAGGGGCAACAGTGAAAAGAGTGATATTCTGTCCCCACACTTTTTCAGGAGCATTCTGCTGATAGATGCATGCATCATAAATTGAAGAGGTCAAACACATGAGCATTTATTACCCACTTCATTTGGTTTTCATTACATGTGTTTTTCTACACAGGAGTCATTAAGATTCTGTCTATCTCTCTCTCTCTGCCTTCATTTCCCTCTCCATCTCACCTCACCCCTCCCCTCTGTCCTCTTTCTCAACCCATGCGTCTCTCCTCTACCATCCTTCTTGCCTGTTGTCTTCCTGGGTTGGTAAACTGCTTCCTTTATGAGAATTCAGTGACATGCATTTGTTCTGGTTTTCATTGGTCACTTCAATACAAATCCATGTCTGCTCAGTCTCAAACCGATGAGTCATATGTATGTATGTACATATTTTTCCTCATCTTTTTTTCTGATGCTCATTTGCCAGTACTGTTTTGACATATTCCAGTTACAGTGATGCTACATTGTTATCTTTATATGACCATAAAACTTGAAACTTGAACTATGCCCTTAAAGTGATATGTTACGCAGCACTGCCCAAAAACAGCAGGTATGTGTTTCTTCATTGTTTCCGCTTTACTCTCAAGTGTAATCTGTAGCATCCATCCATCATGTTCAGTGTGACTGAGTTATCTATTGACTGTTGAATATGTAAAAGCATAAATATAAAAGCTGTATAAAAATGCAAAGGTGACGCCGTATCGTTTGTAATCTTGAATCGCCATGAACTTGCACTGTTGTGTTGAGAGAATACTTTGCAATGTTCATTGTTGGATATTCCAAATCACATCAGTGGGACGGTATGCTTTAGTGGAAAGCAGTCAATGGCACACCCATGGGATGCTACATGCTGAAAGGTTAAAGTAATCAATCATGCAAGCAAATTTATTGGCTGCTTTTCGGTAACTGGCACAATCCAAGCTGACACTTGTGTTTTCCTCAACTTGCTTTCTTTCAACTTCCAAACAGCTAAACGGAGCAGAGCCTTTTAGTGTCCTGGCACGTACAGTGCCTGTGTGAGCTTCTCATAAGAACTTGCAGATGTTTCAAGCTGTGTGGTAGAGGATAATAGAGAGAGATGCAGAGATGGGAGAGAGAGAGAGAGAGAGATCATGAGGGACCAATGAGAGTCAAATAGCTCATCAATCTTACTGGAGCCTGAAAACCTGACACACACTTTAAATCTTCCTGACACATCTTTCAGAAGCAGTGCAATACACACGCTTCAAAGACCTGTGTTGGTGCATAGGAATGGTGCAGTACCAGAATTTAGTTGGTGACATTGACGTCAATGATCCAAACCAATACGAAGGGCAAACGGTCCATTGAGTTTCTGCATAATTTGTTACAATGAAACTGTAATTCAGAGGCATTAAAATGGTTAACTCTAGAGAGACTTACAGAAAGATCTTTTAAAAGTGGTAGGCTTGAAATGAAATGCAGATATAACCCCTTTATTTAGCAACCAAACCAACCAGTGAAACTACATGTAATGTTTATATGTTAACGTTAAAGGTGGTAAATATCAAATTTCTTTGAGGACTATTTTGCCTTACAACACCCCTTCCACCATGAATGTATTTAAAATGTTTTAGTTCCTTATGTTCTCTAAAAACTGTCCTAAAACAATGACTTGGCCTTCAAGCATCACATTCTGAATAGCTGGGTATGGTTTGAGGAGATTGTAGAAGTTTCAGTAACATATTTAGTAGGAGTGGTACGAGATCTCGCGAGATCAGATTTGTCTCGCGAGATGCGTCTGGCCGATATCCTTGCGTTACTAAAAGCTGCGCCTGTGAAGAAAACGGAAAGAAATTCAGTTCGCATTAAAGGGCAAACAACCCTCTCTCTCTGTATCTCTCTCTCGCACGCGCTCTCTCTCGTTCGTGACTTTTCCGGAGCACGCGTCTCTCTCTCTTGTTCTGGAGCGCACAAATCCTCTCTCTCTCTCTCTCTCTCACACACATTCGTGACTTTTCCGGAGCACGCGTCTCTCTCTCTTTCTCTGTGTCTCTCTGTATCTCTGTCTCTCTCACATTCGTGACTTTTTCGGAGCACGCGTCTCTCTGTGTGTCTCTCTGTATCTCTCTCTCTCTCTGTATCTCTCTCTCTCTCTCTCTCGTGACTTTTCTGTATGTAAACCTCGGGTTTATCTTTACATTTTCTTTAAAAAAAAATGTCAAAGTCTCGTGTCTCGTGTCTCGTGGGAAAAGCGTCTCGTCACACCCCTAATATTTAGAGAAAATATTTGGGTGATTATTGGCTTCTAGTGTTGGCCTTCTAGTGTTAGCCTCCAGTTTTAAACTAAAGAAGCAAACTTTGGGCAGCAGGGCCAAATATAATGGATCTACCATCCACATTTAACTATTTACCAACCAAACCCACCAGTCAACCTACACATGTCTTCTGAATTATATATATATATATATATGGTTGAAGATGGTAATTTTCTTTGGGTACTATTTTGCCTTACAGCGCCCTGCGAGTATCCCTCCACCGTGCTCCATGACTGTATTTTAAGAAGCACATTAGGCCAAAATGTGGTTTGAGAGGATTTCGAAAGGTCTGGGGGATGAAGATTTTACATGAAGATTATCAATTTCTGTAATATTCTGGTATTCAATTGAAATATAACCATTTTATTTAGCAATTAAACTCACCAGTGAACCTAGGCATGTCACCTGAATTGTTGTCACGGTACGGTCAGTGGCCGGTGAAGGCCACTGCTTTTCTGTTGCTTTTTAGTCCTATTTTTGCTCTGTTTTTCTGTTCTGTTTGTTCACGTTTTCAGGGTCTTTTATTTTGACATCCCCGTCTGTCATGTGTCTTGGTGTCATGTGGTGTTGTGTTCATGTATCACGTGCTTTTCTGTTTCAGCTGTTTTCTGTTCGTGTATCACATGTCCCACCTGGTTTGTGTTTACCTCTGATTATTAGTAGTATTTAAGTCCTGGTTGTGTTAGTCCTCACTGTCTATCCATCACCTCATATTTGCGCCTCAGTTAGCGCTCGTTTTGATTCTTGTTCCTGGTCTTGCTCCTGTTTTGTTTGTTCCTGCTTTTCTTTAATAAACGCATCTGCATGGATCCCTGGTTTCCTGTGTGCTCCGTGCTCCGAGGGAACATGTATAGGTAATGTTGAAGATGGAAAAATTGTTTGAGGACTATTTTGGCTTACAGCACCCTTCGAATACCCCTCCACCATGCACCACGAATGTATTTTTAAAAATCTGTGTTAGACCAAAAAAGGTTCTTAAAACCTTTATGCCTTTAAGTCTCGAGCCTCAAGCAGCACATTGCAAGCCATTAATCAACTCGCATGAAGAGATGCATGTGGTTTGAGAGGGTTGTGAAGAATTTTGGGGAGATTTGGGTGACTACTGACTTCAATGTTAGCCTCGTAGCTCCAGTTCTACACTAAAGAAGCAAAATTAGGACGACAGACATGTCTTTTCTGATCGTCTACAACTGGAATAATAAATGAGAAAAAAAATCAAATTTAGATTTTTCGCTCCTTTACAGATTTGGTGAAACACACACACACACGCACACACACAGCTTCACAGCTGGCCAATAACAAGCTGTTGCGTGCATCCTCATTCAGACCCTTCAAGCACTGCAGTGAGCTTGCACATCTGATTCTAATAAGTGAAGAAAAGCAACATGATGGCAGTGCTTTCCCTGAAAGAACAAGCCCGTGCTTAAGGGAGCTAATCCTAAAAGCCGAACCCTGACTCCAGCAGTTTATAATGATGTCTAGTACTGACCTCATTCCTCAGAAATCCCTCCTCATTCAGAACCTGTACACAAAGAGGACTCTGAGACTTTAATCTTATTGGTTTTGTTTCTTCCTCAAAATAGACACATGCTAACAATAAATAACAGGATTCATAAATCATTTAAATGAATCTACTGATGTTTAATGGTCCTTTGAATGTTTGTTCCGTTCATTGTTTCGGAAAACTTTGATATTTGGAATTGCAAAAAAGACTTGTTTGGAATTTCTCTTTGTTTCTTTGCAAACTTGAAGGGACATAAAAATATCCACTTTTAACAATAGCCCAAAAGCTCAAAACACACTGCTTTGATGGTGTGAAGCTGTTAAGTCATCTCTAGTCATTCTGGTGCTCTAGCAGAGTATTTTTGAGGAAGGGGGTGATCAGCCAAATTTTCTGTCTGTCAGTGGTGAGGTGGGAGATGGTTACACTGAACTGATACCCCCTTACTGGTCCTGCCCTAGCTAACTGGCTACGTAGCCTACGCTTGTCTGGTTTCTGACAAACACAGCACAGTGCAAAAACACAAACCAGAAAACTGTACTGATTGTTTTTCAGAACTATTACAGCTTTCATTCTTTTAAGGGGACCCATTCCCAGTTACAGCAACAAGCATATCAGAACTACATCTAAAGTATGTTTGTAGAGAGCAGTATGCTGAAGTCCTTTTCAGATGGACATGTTTGAGACAAGAGCATTAGCCATGCAGATTTAGTTCAAAACTCAAGAACGAAGAGGATAAGGCCAAATGTGTACTAATGTGTCGTTTGCTGTTCCATTC
Source organism: Hemigrammopetersius urotaenia (assembly GCA_037974485.1). Lineage (NCBI taxonomy): Eukaryota > Metazoa > Chordata > Actinopteri > Characiformes > Alestidae > Hemigrammopetersius > Hemigrammopetersius urotaenia. The sequence continues at coordinate 7,316 of JBBPDC010025163.1, read as the reverse complement.
CTTTATTACCAGTTGTAACATGATTTAGTAATTGTTATAAAACAACTCAACATTTTTAATTAGTCATTCAATGATGGTGGTCAGCAATGCGGCACTTCGCTGGTTTGCTTACTTGTTTGCAATTAGACGCGGCCGTTAAAGAAAGAGGGAGTTCTGGTATGGGAGCCAGGAAAGTGTGACTGTGACATAGTGGCTGATGGTGCTTTTAGGGCTTGGCTTGAAGTAGCCCCAGCCGACTGTCACACTTTTCCACATCATGCTGCGATTTGGTTATGGGTTTAGATGCTTCGTCTTCACTGTTAGAGGGCCCTCGATATCATTAAATTCTCGACTAAATTGAGATTGCTAAGCATGTAGAACTTCTAATGCAAACTGCTTCCATATAAATGACAGAAGGGTAATATGTGCTGCTTACTGTCCCTCGATAACTTGTGTTTACCTGCAGGAATGGTCCTAGAAAGCCCAGCAGAATGTCCCAGGACTTTTATTAACCCAAAGTTCTGGATATCCTACCACAATAATCACCCACACAAGTGTATGCTACAAGTCAAAAGTAGGACATAGTGATTTTTTACATTTACCAGAATAATTCACAATGAAGTCAAAGTGTCAGTTTGCCAAATATCTTAATATAAATATCATGCTAGTAGCAAGCAGTTGAACTCTGTAAATGAGAGGTTTCAAGTCACATTATGATGCAAAATATTAAAATGAATTAAAATTTGATGACATGGGACTCAATGCAATCTATATTTGTATATTAATGACTAACGACTCAACCTCCATTTGAACATCGTTGACTTCCACTTGGACTTGAGCATTATGGCTTGAAAGAACTTGAGAAAAAAAAGAAACACTGTGAGGCATCTGTCAGCAGATAGAACTCCTTTTTGCCTAAATATTTCCTGTAATGCTGGGAAGTATTACATGGGCCTCAACTTGAGATTTACCAGTGTTGACTCGCTTCTCGACTTGAGATGTGCCTTTGTTGAACTGCTTCTTAGCTTAAGACTTGCCTGTATTGTCTCAGGACTTACTGTACTGACTTGGGCCTTCACTTGAGTATTGAGTCTGGGCACTGCCTTGTATTGACGCGGGATATAACTTGAAGTTTACTTGTTATTTGCAAGTTCACACCTTTCCTACACATCAATGAACCTTTCGGAGCAATATAAGGTCTCGCACTGAGCCAGAAATCAATAGGCAGCAAGTAAATGAGACATCTTCTGTGTTAGCTTACTTAACCTTACTGCCCAGAATGCCAACCAGTGGATTTATTAGTCAATTAGTCTGTGCAGCCCTAGAGTGTGATAATGTGAGATTTGTGAGTATCTGACCTTGTCCGAATCGTCCGGTTTTGTGGATTTCTCGTGCTCCGCGGAATCCCAGCATCCTGCACACCACGTCTCCATCCTTCTTATCCCACACGTCATCACACACTGTCCCCCAGCGTCGCTCATGATACACCTCCACACGACCCTCGTGAGGACCGGAACCATTCACCAGCCTCACAAGCGCGCTCTCCACTGGAACACACGCATTAAAAACAGAGCTGTAACCATCAAACAGAACATACAGAAGGTAATTAAGGATACATGACGTGACTAGAAAAAAAATCTATTAAAAGTGAAACATATCAGCATACACAGACCCCAAGATCCATGTCAGGCTGTCAGTTGTAGCCAGAGTTTATTTTGGGTCATATAAGTATGAAAAAGTAGTGAGTATGTGCATAAATGTATACCTGCATGATTTCATGGGCTATGAATTATGGCAACATACATATGTCCAGCAGGCGTTTCACTTTAAAGCTGCATGAGGAAGCAATTTTATTAACAGACTCCAAATTCCAAGAACGAGTCAAGCCTTGTTTCAATATTTGGAATGTTCTTTTTCTTAGGTTTTGAGATCCTACATTACACAGTTTCATGGCTACTCAGACCTTCTGGAATGGGGTCTGTTTGACCCAAGAGTTTGGTGCATTTAGGCGAGTGTTAAGACTGTTCTCAAGCACGAGAGCAGTCCAGAGAGCTGATCCCTGGTCAGTCCGTCTGAAAACAATGGCCTGGGTATGTTTGAAAGCTGTTCACTCTGGTGCTGTGTGGGAGTATTAAACAGCTTATGAAAGTCAATAAATGCCAACATAAGAGATTCTCTGTCTGCACCGAGAATGGGCATCAGAACAACCCCCCCCCCACACACACACACACTTCAAAATCACCTCCCCATCCCCAGACAACAGCCGAGGCGTAGAGTGCTGAATCCCCCTCACATTAAAAATGCTTCTTGTACTTTAACTCTGGTAAAGATATTTACAATTAATATGCAGATTATAAACGAGACCTTTGAAGCTTCATTACATGGGAAAGATGCTTCAGAAAAAATGTCAAGGGTCCCCTAAACCAATAGAACATCATGTCCTCATCTAATAGTGTCCTAACCTGTTCATAAATACTAACTCAGTACTTTATTAATGTTATTAATGGCTTACAGGTGTGTTAGGACCTCCCTATGGAAGCATGCTTCAAATGTGAACCATTTATATAGACCATCTTTGCAACTTCTCTATAAAATGAAATACCACATAAAAGTCTGCAGGTAGTGTGATGATACATATTTGCCATATTGACCCCATTTCATTACCGCTAATGGTGAGTCAGCCTATCAGACCATACGATTATTCAAAAAGCTGTAGTTGTTAATGGGTGGTGAAGCATTGTTTACTTAGTGACAGAATTAACACACCATGACATTAGATGGACAGATGTGACGGCCTGGTTACACCGAGGCCGAGGAACATTTTCTAAATGTAGAACAGATGCCGCGTAATTCTTAGCAGCAGAGCCTGGCCCGACTCGACTGATTAAAGCAATGTGAGCAATATGTGGGCACACATGTCCCGAGCAGGAGTGCAAGTTAAGTAATGATGAGATTTTAATTTGAACGTGCATGAGGGCAAAGGTCTGTTTGTGTGCCGTGGTGTGCATTAAAGGGAACATTTACCGGGAAACAATTATTTTGATATTTGCCTATTATCAGATCCCAGTAGAGCCGAGTCAGGTGTGTTGAATCAGGGAAGCACAGATGGAACTATGGTTCTGGAGCTGTCAAACACCAGATTAAGCTTGTTAACCCCTTAAAAGCCTGGTTTATTATTCAATTATTAACCAATTAACCAATTATTTTTTTGATAATTGGCTGTTATCAAGAGTTCAAACTTTACAAAACAGTTATTAAGCAATTATTTTAATCATTTATTAGTATTTTTTCAGTAAGAATAATACATTATTTGGCATAAGTGAATTGAAGCTGTAAATTGTGTGGATATGAAAATGATGAATTGAAGTAAGGACCATTTCCAAACCAGTGCTGGCCCAAATATGATTTTATAAGCTTTGAATATTCCTTGGTATTTGTGAACCATTACGTGAATTCAGAATCACTCTTGAAAATAATACTGACATTGTTAAATTATTTATAAATGCAAAATGTATTTCAACACTGCAGTTTTAAATATATTTATCAATAATCAGCTGAAGCCCTGCATATGCGCTGTATGTTACTATAGAAGCCGCAGTTGTGGCTTTTATCAATAATTAAGACACTAAAGGTGTAACAAATTAGAATTACTGTTTAATTTAGACAGTTCAGTTAAAGACTTTTAACAGCTACAGGCTTGTCTGAATGCGAGAAAGACCATCATGGGAGTATCATCCACTAGCAGAACTCTGACCATTCCGTAATCTGTAGTGTTTTCACTTTACATTCTGGCACCTACTCAGCTCACCCTGAGCCATGGTAGAGTAAGTATGAAAAATATTACTGGGTTCCAGTTATTAGGTACTAGATTTGCATAATGGAAACCCGAACAAGGAGCCGATGACATGCAGTGAAAAATTAAATGTAAAAATCTTGCATAAAATACACATTTTGTAACTGACAAAAATGCTGTTTGCATAAGTATTCAACCCCTGCACTGTAGAAGATCCAAGTTCACACAATTAAAAGAACTGCATTAGTGAGGACATGGATCTGGCCTGTGGATCACCTGGATCAAAGACCCCATTCGTGCCATTTAAGAACTGACATACACTCAAACTCCCTCCACACACACACACACACACAGGCAGACTGCAATTATGTATTACTGTTTAGAGCCAGACATGTTCTCCCCTGCTGAGAAGAAGCTGGTCTACAAGCTCTATCAGTCAGAAGATGCAGGAAGCCTCTGTAGGGGGCAACATCTAGGAAATTAGATCCATGACAGATTGTGATAATACACCATATTTAAGTGCAAACTGTCCCACTGCAAAGACAGATAGGTTGACCGAAGCTCTAAATATCAGAACCCTTGATGACATTCCAGGAAAAAAAAGGCATTTTTGTTTTATGAAAGCAATTTGTTTGTCTGTGTGTGGAAATGGAGAGATCACTCATACACAACATTCAAGAAAACATCTAACAAAACAGACTGAGTCACTGACCAGTTGAGCCCCTAGCCAGAGAACATGCCTGCTGGAAGAAACAGATGCTTAAAAGCCTTAATTCTTTTAGACAATTTTTTACACAAGTTTTCCAGACTAAATTCAAGGTGTACTTTTTTTATCCAAATTTCCAGACCGATTTGCCATGGCTAGTGCTAGGTTTATGCTAATGATACAATGAAGGCAAGATCTACCTGTGTCTTCAAAATGCCACTAATGAAATGCCACTCATTTTGTAAAGCTGCTTTGTGACAATGACCATTGTTAAAAGCGCTATATAAATAAAATTGAATTGAATTGAATTGAATTGAATGTCAAAATGTTCTAAAACGCATGGCAGTTATCCCACAGTCTATCCTAACTTCTGCTTGCATCAGCACATGTGCAGTTACATCTCCTAACAGGCATGCAGGCATTTTGAACATTGTACTAGAAGATCAAGGTATGAAAACAGCCACGTTACATCATGTCCTTTATGGAGATATCTGTAATACGCTTCTTCTCGGCAAATGTGATTTTTAACATTGATGTTAAAGCAAAGACAGTGCAAGTGGGTTTGATGTAGCTAGTTAGCTAAACCACTGGCCCTCCCATCCAAAATTGGGACCAGCTGTCGTTGGTATCTCCTCTAGCCTTGAAACTGACGGTTAGGGGGGGAGGACTGGGGAAGTGGAAGCTGTGCATGAGTGATATCTGCAAAGCAATGACACTGACACAGCATGGATCTGTCTGTCCATGTCCTGAAGGGCTTTGTTTGAGTTGGCCCAAATGTATCAGAGCCTGTTCAACACATTCACATGGAGAACAGGACATGTGCCATTGTTTATGTACTCTGGCCTATAGAGAGAATGAGAGGACAGAGCATATTCTCTTTCAGTCTCTCTGTCTCTCTCTCTCTGAGTTTAACACTTTATTTCAGTCCTGTGCAATAAAGTGAAATAAATACTTTACTGCTAAATATCTGCAGAAATCCAAGAAACCAGAGAGTCAGCTTTGGAGTATAAGGAGCACTCTTCTTTCTCTCGCTCTCTCTCGCACTCTCTCACTCTCTTACACTTATAGAGTTGACAGGAAATACTTTATCAGCCGCAAGAGACAACAGATGTACCTCACAAAGTAGTCATTTGCTGCAGCATTCCTATTTACAATCTATATTACATTATATTATATTACATTATATAGAGTATGTATTAGAGTACATCATTCTGGCCAGTGTATATTCCTGTGGTGTTACTTGGTTAGGACAAAGAATGCATCTCCAGGCCCCTTTAATAAAAAATACTAAAAAAGTTTCTTTTTGCAACTCATGGCTCACCTAACAGACCACAAAAGCCACACAATAGAAGATTTAACTGATCATCTACAGAAAATATATATAACGCAGTAATCAGTATACAATAATGCATACATACATACATACATACA
>JBBPDC010025134.1:0-12601 GCA_037974485.1 Hemigrammopetersius urotaenia | reverse complement strand
CACACACACACACACACACACACACACACACACACACACACACACACACACACACACACACACACACACACAGCACCTCCCCACCACATCCCTCGGTCATGTTATCTTGCAGGTATTCCCTTATCGCTCAGTGGGTCAAACACACCACTCCTGAGACCCGGATGCTAAGGAGAACAGTATCATTATGGGAGTATCATTATCATTATCCTCTATGGGAGTCCTTTAGTGTTTCTGCATCCAGATGATGGAATTCATTGCCCAAATTTATTGGGCAATTGGAGGCCTGGTGGTTAGGGAGTTGTGCCTGCGATTGGAAAGTTGTGGATTTGAATCCCACCAGCGGGGGATTACTGTATTATTATTACTGTAACTATTACCATTTATCAACAAATGTGTGTTTTTTGTGTATAGCAGGAAGGGAACACTGGCTGGAACAGTAACTCACATGTGGGGAGAGACTTCGTAGAAGTTGACACCCCTGTATCGCTCCATGTGCTGCTTGGTGTAGATCTCTAGATCCTTATAAGGATTCACCGACACCAACACGGACCCAATATAAGTCTGTTAGAGACAGAGAGAGAAGAACATACAGACCAGTGGTGTGAATCTCACTCTTACAGTGTTTCTAGGAAGTGGTTAAATACAAAAGCAGCTGTGAATCAATTTGGTAAGCTTTAAAAAGTAAAAGTACACTTTATACACAATATATTATACAGTGCTGTTCTTCTATTGCATCACTCGTGGCACCTTTATTTTAAGAAGGAGAGCATTCATTTTACACTCCTGAGTTTTATATTTTTATATGATGTTAAAGACATATACATATATAAACATATAAGAATGTAAAGTACTGTAAAAATTCTTGAGCCACACCTCACTTCATTTTTGCTTTGAATCGCCTTGTTTGTCCTAAAATACTAAATGAAAGAAATGGCGACAGAAGTTGCAACAGGTGGCAAAGAGCCTAAAGATACAGAGTACCTAGATAAAGCTGTTCCAGCTATTCAGCACTGCAGTGCTGTTCACTTAAATCGTATAACTCTTTAAAACGTTCAAAGCTGACTGCTCACTCTGAGCCATTTTCACGCTGCTCATGTCTGAAGGCCTGAAATGTCTGGTGTGACGGGATGTCCTGCAGAGGTTCTTACATAGATGAGGTTCTCTTTAAAGCGCTTTCGCAGGTTCTCTATGAAGGCCACCTCGCTAGTGTGATTCTCCAACAGGACAAAGTCCTGCACCCCCACCCGATCCCTGGCTGTCAGGGCGCTCTCCATCATTGCCCTTAAACCGTCACTCCCCGCCTAGAGAGAGAGAGAGAGAGAGAGAGATAGAGAGAGAGAGAGGGAGAAAGAGGGAGAGAAAGCGAGAGACAGAGAGAGAGATAGAGATAGAGAGAGAGAGCGAGAGCACGAGAGAGAGCGAGGGAGAGAGGCCGAGAGACAGAGAGAGATAGAGATAGAGAGAGAGCGAGAGAGAGAGCACGAGAGAGAGAGAGAAAGCGAGAGAGAGACAGAGACAGCGAGAGAGAGAGAGCGAGAGAGAGACAGCGAGAGACAGAGAGAGAGAAAGCGAGAGACAGAGAGAGAAAGCGAGAGACAGAGAGATAGAGATAGAGAGAGAGCACGAGAGAGACAGAGAGAGAGCGAGAGACAGAGAGAGAAACGAGAGAAAGAAGTAAGAGGTGAGTGAGAAGACAGAGAGGGAGAAGAGAAGAGAGAGAAGAGAGAGTTAATATTAACAAACAATTATTGATGTGTGACACCACACACCCTATCTAATAGGGGCAGCAATATGACAAAAACAATCATCATTTGACACTTCAGCATTTTGAAAACACACAATGTCACAATATGTATATTTTTCCATATTTGAAAAGTTTCCATATTTGAAAAGCGATTAGAGCCACATTTAAAGAATATCAAATCGTTTTCATGCAATGTTTCACACCCTGTCCTGCACTGACAACTACTTAATGAATCATAATTATACTATTATATCTACTATTCTACTATATATTACATATACTGTGCACTATCTTATTGTGTCTCTTTATAATGTGCCAGCACCACTGATATCATCACATGCACAGATACATACAAAATGAATGACAAATTAATGATTACAATTGATAATCATAATTAGCCTGACTGTCAAACCCACAACAAACACACGTCAACACTGCCCCACCTCTCTCTCTCTCTCTCACACACGCACACGCACACGCACACGCACACGCACACAGATGTTTTGTACACAGGGGTGTTGACATACAATGAAATAACAAAAAACAAACAACCTGTACTAAGAAGAACTGTGCTTATGTTCTCACAGTAATGTTTTCAGCTGCACTGCTCTACACTGTTTTAGTCATTTGCACAATCTTAAGATCTTATAACAGGCTGCTGGAGTACAGGCGAAATTCTAATGAAAACTTTGCACTGCGCTGATATGAAAAATATCAGCAGAGCGATCACAAACACAGTCGCACCGATCCGATCACTAAACTCTTCCTACATAAACACACTGAACAGCAGCTCCATCCAAACCAGCACCTACAACCAGGACGGAGGGGCGCGTTTACTTACGTCCTTTAGAGAAGCGGCATTCTGGACCATTAGGCCCTTCTCCAAAATAGAGACTTGCGTCTTACGCAGCAGATCCTGCATGTTACCCAAATCCATGGCCTAAACACTCTGAACCCCTTACAGACTCTGAAACAGAGGCTAAAGTGCAAAAAAAAAAAAAAACAAAAGGAATGCAGGCCCCTATAAAAGGAGCAAGGCTTCACATTTTCCTAATTTCTGCCCACAGACCCTGATTAGACAGCTTTAACTGGGATGCTCTCTTTGTTCTGCATAAGAACAGTGATGCGCACACACACCGAGCTGAACAAATGTGCGATTATGCACCGAAACACACACACAAACACATTGTACAAATGCACCAGCTGCCAGGACTGTTGTTTTGCCACTGACACAGCAGCAGTACCCATCCCCGAGAGAGAGAGAGAGAGAGAGAGAGAGAGAGAGAGAGAGAGAGAGAGAGAGAGAGAGAGAGAGAGAGAGAGAGAGAGTACCTCTGAGAGCATTTAATTAAGATGCAGTGAGGCAAAAGCAAGAGAAGCTTCTAGCAATGCACCAATCACAACTTCTTTTCAAATGTTTTTCAAATTCAAATGTTTTCAAAACCAAATCAATAGATGTTGGAACACATAGCACACTGTATAGTACTTTATTCTCAACAATTGCATGGACACAGAGTCACAAACACAAGAACAATACAAATATAATCACAGAACAGACTAGCCAAAATATATTTATTGTACACACGTATTTTCCAAACGCAGTGGTGTACAAATTTATATTTTCCTTCCGGAAAGCCAGACTTTCTTGAGTTTTTAATGTGGTCTTGAGGAACAGTTTTTCAGACTTCCTGAAGGACTTTCAAAGACTCTCATTTTTAGTCCAGTCTGTGGGATTCAGAGGAATGTTTTTTGTTTGTGAAGCCACACAGTGACCTACATATGGCTCATTCAAGCATAACAATGCACATCTAACTGAAGGCCTGAACCAGTGAAGATGCAGGTGCATATGATTCCAGGCGATCAGGCGGTGATCAGTATACTGGTGGTGCTGAATGCTGAGTGGCTGGGAATCTTGTATCTTTAGACACTTTGCAAGCCTGTCACAGTAAAGCATGTGTTCCCATTTCTTATATTTAATGTACTCAGTATGCCAACGATAAGACAGTTTTGACAGAAACAAATCACCAACAAGGTGACATATTTTATAATTAACCATAATTACGTATTTATATTATTGCAGTTTTAAATATATCCAGTAGAGGGCATTCAAACAGCTGCTTACGGACCAGTGATTGTAGCCTCTTGTTCAACTATATGTTTCAACACAGCTTTCAAGAGCCACTTAATTGGTGTAATAGTGACAAATTACAATAATTATTTAATTAAGTACCATTACTGTTTTAGATAACAGTGGCAGCAATTGATGTGAGATTCTGGATTCTGGTTTCCTGACCAGAGACAAGTGGTAACCAAATCAGATGATTTCAGTACACACTTCAGCACGGCTGCTTATCATAAAATGTTGCACTCAACTTTTATAGATGTCTCTGCTTGGGAATCAAATGGATGGTTTAACCTACGCAGCTAAAATTTATTGAAACAATCAACATCTCTTTCAAAATTGTTGAAAGTGTGTTGTAGTCGAGACTATAAAAAATGAATATTCTGGATATCAAATATCAATTCAAACACTACATATATATTTGAATACTAAATATAAATATAATAAGCCAAAATATAAGCTAAAATATAGATTCTAGCAAATACTAATTAAAGATTCAAACTCTGTACACTGATTCAAATATTAAACATAGATCCTTCTGAATACTAATTACAGAGTTAAATACAAACTACTGATTCTTTTGAATACTACATTTAGAATCGAAAACCGAACAAATACTCAAGCATGCAGAATTTTTGCTCAGGCCCTACTTTTGATTTTGTCAAATTATTTTGATTTCTTCATTTAAATCACACAGTTTGTACCAGGAAATAACACAGTTGAGTGGTATAGACAACACATCACCTAGCACCATCCTGGCCAATTGTAGAAGGTCCAGACGTCCCATATGTTATGAGAGAAAACAGAGGAATTCACTGGGGAAAGCAGGCAGAAAGAAAAATACTGAAGAGAAGGGTTGGAACAGACGACAAGTGTTTTGCCAGGAAGTGACTTGATCCCTAATTCAACACCTTCAGTCTCCCTTTCAGTCACTCCATCCCAGTCCTGTTTAACCTCCTTAGCCAGACATAATAAATGATAACCGTAATTGTGTAAATGAATCATGCATCATATTATTACAGTCATGGGTTCCTTGTGTCTACATGTCAGGAAAAGCATGTGTGCATCTGTCATTGTCGAGGTGGTGCCTCATTATATTGGCACACAGTCTGACAGCATTGTAACAAATGTTTGTCTGACTATCCCTACAGTGGTTGGCAAGTCATGAGTAAAACCAACCCTGGAGTCCAGAGACTGACATCATCTGTTGAGCAACAGCAGTGTTGGCCAACAGTGTGCCATTCAGCTCCGGATCCGTCTTGTTTACAAATTCATCACTGCTGCTGCTGTGTAACCTCCAGAACCTTCTCACTATTCAGTCAGTCCCTCAGCTCTTACTACTTCAGCCTCCAGGCCGTCACACAGACTCAGTGACCCAGGATGGGACACAGTTAAACTTATTTGTTTAATCTCTCTAAATGCACTAGAATGTGTGATTCAATTTAAAGTACTGTACAAAAGTTTTGAGCCACCCCTTATTTCTTTACATTTTGCTTTATATCACCTTCTAGGTGCAAAAATAATATTTGGTGCCTGTCAAACTGCCTCATCTTCAGCATTCTCAGATAAACTGAAAGAAATGAGAAATGTGCCTAGATAATGCAAGTTCCAACCACTCAGCATTCAGCACCACCAGTATACTCATCACTGCCTGATCATCTGCAATCATCTGCACCTGTTTCTTCAGTGGTTCAGGCATCAAGTTAGATGGTCTTTGTTCTGCTTGAATGATTCATATGTAGGTCACTGTGTGGCTTAAAAAAACAAAAACATTCCTCAGGTTCAGGGACTGGACTAAAAATGAAAGACTTTCAAGTCCTTCAGGAAGCCTGGACAGCATTGTCCTCGTGCACACCTTCAATTTTATGTGTAAATATAAAACAACAGGTGGGAACTGTGCCATTTGAGTCAACAGCAGAAGAATCGAAATAGCCAACGTGCTTGGTTCAGCCTTAGTTAAACATTGCCACCATGAAGCGACCTTAGGAAGTAGATGAACTCACACCCTGCCCTGTTACGCTGTCTTTCAGTCCTTAAGCCTCAGTGTAGTTGCTTGAGAGTAAAGTTTCACTCAGGAGACCTCTGGAGACCTGCCTGACTCAAGGTCAGCCTGCAGGGAGAGTGTATTAGCACGTGTGTGCATGACTAACCGGAGGGCTCGGCTAATCTCAGGTTCTGTTCACAGTTCAGGGAGCTTGTTATCTGGCCATCTCCTTCGACAAATAACGTCCTCTAATGGGAAAATGCTTTGTTAAAACAACAGTTTTACGGAACAAAAACATGCAGAAAAGGGCCATTCCCAAAAACAAGAAAGAAAACCCTCGTCTCAAGTCCACTTCCCTCCCTCCGCGTTCTTCGGCCGCTCGCTCCATTACCGTATTGTTCCAAGATGAGCTTTATAGTTCTGCTTTCCTGCTCCCACCCTGCACCCCCCTCCCCCGTCCGTGCGGGTCAAGCAGGCTACCTGCAGCGCTCTGCCATTCAGTCACTTTTTCCAAATCCTGCACAAGGAACAAAGAGACAGGTCCTGGCAGGAGACCACTGTCAAATTCTCAGGGCTTATTCATGCACCAGCACTCTCTATTTCACTCTCTCTGCTTTCCCCATCATATCTTTTTCCTTTCCACTACTCCTTTCCAATCATGTAGAGCTCAAACAGGCAGAGACCTGCACGAAACAAGAGTGTGGTGGCTCCTAAACAAGGCCTGCTCTTTGTTTGTTTGACCTTCAAAAATGTTTTAAGTATGCACCTTGAAAGGCATGAATGAAAGGAGCGCAAATGGGTGGGTGGTTGGGGGGAGGGTTAGATCAGTGTCAGTGAAATCTGCAGACTCATCATTGCCTTTTGTCAGCACCTCTCAAGTTACAAAGACATCAATAACATTCAAATGGAAAACTGAGGAAAGAAAATTACACCCTTGCGTTAGAGGTCATTGCAGCATTTTGCAGTCCAACCGCTGCAATATTCTACTCTTAGAGAACTGGCCCTAAAAGAGTGAAAGTGAAGGGTGCCGTTTCAAAAGCCTTAAAAGTAAAAGGGTCAATTAGTGTAGTGGATAACATCGCTGCCTTCCAAGCAGGAGAGCAGCAGTTTGATTCCGAACTTGCGCAGATCACCACACTACATCAGTGCGAATCCTTGGACACACCAAACCACACCAATAAAAGTTCATGGGCAAGACATCCAACATTACATTCACCTACATCTGTGATCCTCGTCTGCCAAATGCCATAAATATGACGTTATGTATCGCCTGTCAAAGAAGGGGTTTGAATGTGATGAAGACTGAGGAGGTGGACGGGTCACATTCCTCCAAAGATTCCTTCAGAGACAGGCCTCTCCAGAGTAATGTGAGGTCAGGTGCCGTTCTCCATACATTTAATACATTTTACAAAGGATGGACAAAAACTGAAGCTGTTGAAAAATTGTGATGTTGAACTTTATGAAGGCACCACATTTTTCCAGCCTGAATCATCTGGCTTTCTCTCCTTTCCCACTTAGAGGGGAAAGCCAGGGGCGGACCAAGAGTGGAAACACATTGCGAAATTGAAGCTGACAAGCTGAGAGCACAGCAAAGTCACTAAAGAGATACTAAATGGGTAAGTGGGAGGGGTAAAAGCTGGATGGTTTGGGGCTTCCCTTTGGCTTTGGACTTTTTTCTAAAGTTTTATGAGAAAAGCAGAAGCTTTGAGAATCACTGTCCAAGCTGCTACAGCTGAAGTTTCAGAATGGCTCACCCCTTTAGAGGGAGACTTTACACTGAGAGCACTGGAAGACTAAGAACGCATTCAGCTGCTGAGAATCAGTTTTAGAAAAGTTGACAGACAGGTGTGATGGGCTCTGCCTCAACAGGTGACAGTACTTGCAACATTTGCTCCTATATGAATGCATGTAGAATTTACTGGTAAGGACATTTTGTGCTTTGAATCACCTTGTCGGTGCAAATATACTATTTTATGCCTTTCAAACTGACTTATGATTGGCATACTGAGTAGATTCAATGAAAGAAACAGGAACACGTATTTTACTGCAAAATGCACAAATGTACACACACTTGGTTATTTTTCTTAAAAAGGTTTTGAGGTGAACAGCAGGTTTCCATGCGAGGACAAACAAAATAGCCCCACTTCTTTAAAAAGAATCTCACCAAGAGAGAAATACACACGCAACTGTATTATATGCCTCACTCCTGACCATGGCACCCATAAGCAGCTTTAGCTCCACGGAGTCCTGCAACACAAGCTAGTGTTCAGAGGTCCCCCTTCATTTGTCTGCACTGAAAGAGTGAAACTGACAATCTGGTCATACGTGAACACACCACAGCACACAGTGTGAACAGCACAAAATACATCCTCTGCATTTAACCCATTCACCAAGTGAAGCAGGGGGCAGCTACAAACACAGCACCTGGGGAGCAGTGTGTGGGGACAGTACCTTGCTCAGGGTACCTCAGAGGTGCCTAGCAGTCTTGGGAATCGAACCCGTGACTTCCTGATCACAGGAATGCCCTAACCACTAGGCTGCCTGATGTAGTTTCCTTAGAGTGGCTACAGTCGTTGAAGGTGAACTGCAGTGTCATGAGATGTAAGTTCAAATCCACATCACTGTGAGTCTAGCAGATGCATTTGGACACTGACAGTAACATCCTAATGAATAAACTTCATTTCCTCTTGTTGAGTAACAGTACTGGGTAGCACTCAGATGAGCAACGTTCATTCCAAACAACACCTACTGACACATCTATAGTACTATGCAAAAGTCTTGAGCCACCCCTCATTATCATATTTTGCGTCAAAATATCCAGACTTGTGTTTATTGCAATCGTGAGGAACAGTTTGCACACCAAACCCTGTGCCTTTTGCTTAGCATTACCTTGTTGGTGCAAAAATACAGTTTTCTGTCTGCCAGATGGTCTTATCTTTGGCGTATTGAGTAGATTAATTAGAACTCATGGGGAAAAATATACTGTACTGCAACAGGCTGCAAAGTTCCTAAAGATACAAGGTTCCTAGATAAAGGTGTTCCAGTCACTCAGCATTCAGCACCACCAGTATACTGATCACCGCCTGATCATCTGGATTCATCTGCTCCCGTTTCTTCACTGGTTCAGGCCTTTAGTTAGATTTGTTATGCTTGAATGATTCATACGTAGGTCCCTGTGGGTCTTAACAAAGAAAAAACAGTCTTCTGAAACTGGTCAGGTTCAGAGACTGGACTGAAAATGAGAGTCTTTGAAAGTCCTTCAGGACGCCAGGAGAACTGTTCCTCAAGACTACGTTAAAAATACAAGAAGGTCTGGCACTTTGGAAGCAAAATATGAAAAAAGCCTGTGCAAGACTTTTGCACAGTATTGTACATGGCAATAAATCATTGGTTAAACATTTATGATTGTGATGGGCCTACACATGACAGCTTGAAATCCTGACTTTCCAAGCCGATCATACCCATGTGCTACTTCTCAAACTGTCATGCACTGCAATAAAATCCTCATGTAACAGAAACAATTCTTATGTGTATGAGTGACCGAAACTCACACCACTGCACAGTGCGTGTTTGACAGCATGTATGCAGCAGCTATTGTTATTATGAGAGCAGTGGGATGACACAGGCAAAAAGAAATGTGCAGGGTGGAAATTACTGACTGACAGCAGTTTCATTAACACTGTCACTCTCTCGCTTCTACTCTCTCTATCTAGTGTCTTAATTTCTGCAGAGAGACTTGAGCCAAAACCAGAGATTGCTACACTTTGTGGCAAAGCAGATGAAGAAACACACTCTTGCACACATAAATATTGAGGAAGGCTGAGGAGAACAGAACATTAAGTCGCTGCAGATATAATGTACAAAAGTCCCCTCCTTTCTTGTTTTGTAGGAAAATGAGACAGTACACTGGAACAGTGATTTACTGCAACATGTGTAAATGCACATGTAAATACAATACAAGCACAAAGAGGGTTTGTTTCATTCTAACCAGCTATAAAGTCAGTATTTGGTGTTACCACTGCTATGACCACCGTTCACAGTTTGAACACAGACAGGTTTTCCTGTAATTTTTTAAAAGTGTATTCAGGAATAGTTCACCAGGCTTCTTGAAGGACGTTCTATGGACATCAGCTGCCTTTTTCTCTGTCCAGATGATCCCATACAGCTTCATTATTGTTGAGATCTGGGCCGAATTGTGACTGATAGTGTTTCTTTGTGTTTTGTTCCCCTATCGAGGGGCTTTTACTGCATTGACGGTGTGTTTGGCATTGGGTTTTGGGATGAAGCCATTGCAAATCAGAAGCTTTTAAGATGGTATTGTAGAGTAGTGGCACAGTACTGTACATTAGAAAATCTAAGGGCCCATAACTCAAGGGATTTTTTCTTTCTCCTAAAAGTGAATTTACAATGTAAATGTGATTGTGTGAATGACTTATGCTTAGAAAAGTGTGTAAAATTTAAACGGTACAGCAGTCACCGTTGGACATTAGGGTTGAGTTTGAATTTTATCTATTCAGATTCTGCTTCTGCATACTGATTATTGGAGCCACGTTTCAATGCCATAAATGTAAATAAGGCAGGACGAATGTTTTTGTAACAAATAATATCTTAATTCTGAACATCCAAATGCTAACTAAAGCCTTAAAAAAAATATCAATGTGTCCATACATGACCTAAAACAGATCCTGGCAGATGGCAATGTCTTTGCAGACATTTAGTGTTTAGGAACTAATAAGGAGAACCAAAAAATAAAAATAAAAAGGTCCCGGGTGCTGGGTTATTTCTTATCGGTTCTAATTTGGAACCTATTTTGGTTCCAAATCCTACCAGAGATATGGGCTATACAGAGAAAATCAATGTAGCCAGACTCACAACACTCACTCACAACATACCCCGTGCCACATTTAGCCTCACAGCTCGTCTTCATTGGCCACTTCCATCCCATCAAAAACTTTATGAAACACAATCACCATATGGTACGATTGAATGCATGTCCATAATCAAAGCAGAGTTACGGCTCTGGCCTTCCACAGGACAGGATATGCAAAAACCTAAAAAAAAAAAGTTACAGCTTTTCTCTTACCATTGCTCTGTACTTCATCTCTTCTTTCCTTCCAGTAAGTGTCGTTTCTCCAAAAGAGGGATCCACGTCAAAGACTTCATGCAAAAAAGGCTTCTTATTACAGCTCCATGTGCAGGACTGTTCCAGCTGCCATTTCTCTAACTTGTACCCTTTTCCTTCCTCTCCCCTTCTTCTCCATAACCCCCCTCTCGCTCTCCCTCTCTCCACTGAGGCACGAGTCCCTATGAAAAGTGACACACTCCCCCTCTCTCGCTCCCTCCCTCCCTCCCATACCTCTCTCGTTCATTCTCAGCCTCAGCCTCTCCTGCCCGTGTTGGCATTTTAAAGTCAGGTCTGAGCTTTATATAAAAGAAAAGAAAAAAAACATCCAATATCTGCAGCCCTACGATAGAAACTGTCCCAGATATGCATTTCTTGCATGGAGGAACGGAACTCACATCTGGACCTGGACGCCTAAGGTGAGGGGAATGAGAGAAAACACAAAGCCTCAGCTGGGCCAAGCCAAAGAAGAGGAGGGGTATGGGGTAAGAACTTCTAGAAAGGTCCCTTGCTGGTATCAAGTGTTGAAATTAAATGTATCCACAAGCCAGAGATCAGGCCGAGTACCAACACCCCCCAACCCCACCCCAGTTTTCGTGAGTAAACAGTTCAGCAGGGGCCTCAATGCAACAATCAGAAATACTGCCAAGTGCACTTAGATCACAATCAACTTAATTACTGAAAATGCATCG
Source organism: Hemigrammopetersius urotaenia (assembly GCA_037974485.1). Lineage (NCBI taxonomy): Eukaryota > Metazoa > Chordata > Actinopteri > Characiformes > Alestidae > Hemigrammopetersius > Hemigrammopetersius urotaenia. Next base: position 937 of record JBBPDC010025134.1, on the reverse strand, counting down.
TGGCAAATAAGCCTGAAGGGGGTGATTCAGCAACAACTGATTATAAATACAGGGCTGTTTTGAGCCAACCCTCATTTCTTTATGAGGTACAGTGATTTATTGCATATGCACATATAAATACAGTAGAAACACAGCGATTGCTTAATTCTAACCAGCTTTAAAAGTCAGTATTTGGCATAACAGCTGTTATTCTTCAACACTGAACTGTCTAAAAGAAGCTTTCGGGATCTTTGGAAGCAAAACATGAAGAAATGTGTGGTGCCTCAAGACTTTTGCACAGTACTGCGAACCAGACAAAATAAAACTCACATGTTAAAAAAACAGAAAGGCTAGACATATAGCATTGATTGCACAGATGAGAGACACTTTAGAAATATAAAGTGGCATTAAGTACTTAAAGCTAAGAAAAGCCATGCAAAGGGGGCAGAGGTCAACAAGATATCTCCTCTGTAAATCATTGATCAGAGCTCTTGAAGCTGAGAGAGAGAGAGAGAGAGAGACAGAGAGACACAGAGAGATACTGTATTGAGAAAGAGGGGAGGAGAGGGGAGAGAGAGGAGAGAGAAAGACATGAAGAAAGACAGAAAGTAACAAGAAACAGCATAAGAGAAAAAAGTGAGAGAGAAAAGAGGGAGAGGCGAGAGAGAGGAAAGACACAGAAAAGGGGCAGGAGAAGCAGATAGAAAGAGGAAAAAGTGAGAGAGATTCATTACGGTTAATTACTGTTCATTCCTCACACGTTAACACATTTACATCTTATTTTATTTTATGTGATCACAAACACAAAGAATTCAAGAAGGTTTGTGCAAGATAATCATTCTTCTACTTGCCTGACTGGCTCAGTACAGAACAAACCACCTGTTATATTCACACACACACACACACACACACACACACACACACACACACACACACACACACACACACACACACACAC
>JBBPDC010025123.1:0-12601 GCA_037974485.1 Hemigrammopetersius urotaenia | reverse complement strand
ACCCTTAATATGAGTATAACTAGAAAGAGTCATCTGAATAAACTGATTTCCTCTTACAATATGTGATTACAAAGGAAATTTCCCAGACAGATCTATATACCATGATAGTGCAAGAGGTGCATGATCAAAGTTATTATATTTATTGGTAGGATTTCAATATTTTCTATCCTATGTTATTCTGTCTTAGGGGTAAAAAAGAAATCTATTCTGGAATAAGATGAGTGTCTATGCGAGTAGTAAGTAAAATCTCTTCTATTTGGGAATTTTCTTCTCCAAACGTCTGTCAGACCTGTTCCTTTACTTGAGCATTTAGCTCATTCTAGAGATGGCGTAGGTGGAGGCAGGTTGTCTATCCATAATGTGAGACATAACGCAATTGAAGTCCCCCCTAGTAACAAAATACCAGAAATGTGCCTCAACATTATGCGAAATACGGTGTTAATGAACCCCAGAATCTTTATTGATTGCAGTTGGTGTAAAATTAACAAGCTTGTGTATCAGAATAGACACTCCTCTCTTTCTAGCTGATTGATGTGATGAGTAGAACTTTGACATTGTAACTTATGACCTTACGGGCTTCCATAGCTAAAGCTAGAATTAGAGAGAGCAATTTTTTTTTTGAGGTAAGACCATGCGGTAATCCTGGCTGTATATGCTTGCAACAATGATAAAAGCATAAAATAAATTGAGAGATAAATAACATTTAAAAAACAAAAACAGTGTATAGTAGCATAAGAAGAAAAAAAAAGAAATTTCCCTGTTGTTATTCCTGTAATAGGATCCATGACCTAAACAAAACAGTAAGTGTGCAATGAACACCGCACTTACTAGCATACAGTGCGTTTCTTGGGACATTGTCCCCTACTTCATACAGTGCGAACAACACCAAAAGTGCCCGCCTTCGCTGGGGTATGACCCCAGTAAGTCAACTAAGATTGGCTCAAAGATGAAAAAGTAAACGCTTACCTTAATATATATTATTTAAATATTTACATGCTGTGAGGAACATAATGTGGATTCATTTAGGGAGGTGCAGAATATTGCCAAATACATATTCCAGTGTAAAAACACACCCTATGGAAAGAGAAGGTACATACGGTCAGTTCTCTACCACTGCTGTTGGAATGACTTTCTTCTTTACATAGTCAAGGGCCTTAGCGGCATCCAAAAATACTTTCTCGTTGTTGTTGTGAGAGATACGGAATCTGGCTGGAAAGAGAATTCCAAAACGGACGTCGTGTTTGCCCTGGATCATCTTTCTGACGTCAGTGAAGACCGCTCCCGTTTTGGTTTTATTGCAATTGGATGACCGTTATATGTGAGGCAGCCACGGCTCTCCCAAGCTCTCCTCAGAATGTCCATGGCGTCCCCTTCGCTGTGTAATTTTGCGATGATTGCGCGTGGTTTGTCTCCTGGTTTTCTTTGTATTAGGCTGTGGTGTGAACGTTCAATCCGCACCTCTTTGTCCATCTGAAACACCTCCTTGAGAAGTTTGGAAATTGCAGCAGGAGAGCTCGAATTCGGTCCCTCATCGACCCCCACGATTCGATTGTTTCCTCTCCTCATCCTGCCCCCACATTTTTCTTTTAGATCTTCTACTTCTTTCTTAAGATCTGTTATAGAGTTTTGAGTACAAACTAATTCATCCGACCATGACAACAGTCCATCCTGTACCGCCTTCACATTAGTGTTAGTGCGAGCAATCTCTGCACGCATCATGTTTACATTATTAGCGACCTCAGATCTTACTGCCTGTATTTCCTTCTTTATGTCATCAAATTCCTCAGCTAAGGCACCCTTCATCTCCTCTCTTATTATAGCAGATACATCCTTTCTCAACGTTGTGAGGATGTCAGCTGTATTCAATGCAGTGTCCATGGTCTGGCCGACCACATGAGCAGGAGAGGTTTGGTCGGGACTCCACTTTTCGCCGGTGTTGTGCTAGGCCTTGCTCTGGACGCGCCGTCGTACTTGTATTTTCGTAAATTCTGCACCATGTAGGGAAATTGTACTACACTTTGATTGATAAAAGTTTATTCCTGAAATTGCGTTCACGATTTTAAAGGTAAGCGTGACTATTATTTGAGACTGTTAAGGAGTCTGCAGGAGCGCTGAAAAATGTGTTTGCTCCCTAGCTCCCCCGATTGACAGGCAGACTCACAAGAAACCCTCACAGATCAAAGGTCTCTGACAGCAAGTCAGATTGCTCACCCCAGACGTAATCCAAATCGTCCTCGTCAGTGCTACCATAGTCCAGATAGACGGGTGAGTCATGCCGACTCCCACCGCTTGGTACCTGGTACCGTAGTCCTCGAGACTGGACCGTCACAGTGTTCGGGGGTATGTGATGGTGTGAGCAGAAGGACACAAACCGAGGTAATGTGAAGTATGCTCTCACATGAGGTACAGAGAGGAACCTCTATATATACCAGGGAACAGGGGTGAGGAAACAAGGTACAGGTGAGAGACAGACTATGTGATAAAGTTCAGGTAATTAGGCAATCTTTGGTCCGATGGCAACCCCTGGTGGTCGCCGATGGGAACTGTGACACCTAGCAAAACAAATTGCAATATAATGCAAGTAGTCCTTCACCCATAAACAACATGACAGGTGAGGACAATTGGGGCAGCCAGTGGACTAGTGGTTAGGGAGTTCGCCCTCCCTAACCACTAGTCCCGAAGTTTGTGGGTTCAATTCCCTGGACTGCTAGTGACACCATTGAGATACCCTTGAGCAAATTACTGTCCCCATACACTGTACCCAGGGCACCCCACATAGGTTGCAGCCCACTGATTCCGGCGGTGAATGGGATATGCAGAGAAATCATTTCACGTTTTTCATATTATGTTCACAAGTGACTATAAGAGGTCACTTTACTTAATTCACTTAGCTCAAAATTGTCAAATCACTTGCAAAACACTATAAGCTGTGGCATCCTGATTTTTCTGCCCAAACTTGGCAGTCCAGGAAGTTGTGGAGGTGTCTACCTGTATATTTTTAAAGCTTCTAGCTTAGAAATGTAGAATGGATCATGTTAAAGGTGCTGGTGGGAAAAAAAGAACATGATCCTCACAGGGCTGCAGTCTTAATACAGATGAGGGTGGGCTCACAGAAGCAGCTGTTACTGGGAACCAGTCCTTAGTCCTTGAGGGCAGATGGAGAAGACGTCTTTGTTACCAGAACTATTAGTGTGTAAGTAGGGGTCAGGCGTACTGGGCATCACACTGTCTAGTCTGGTTGCTTTCCTGGGGTTGATGGTTTGTAGGGAGTGTCTTACTTTGTGAGCACTCAAAATGGTTGCATTATTGTTGGACAGGAAGGGCTACAACACATGATTTTGTTTTCTTTGTCAGACCAAGCATAAAAGTAATAAAGTTTCTCTGCTGGAGTAACACAGCAGTTTGCAGTGATTACCCTGATTCTCTCTTGTTTATATTGGGCAATACGTGGAAGAAATGTCTTTCAATCTGCTGCTTTCATTTAATATAAGCAGATTTAATGGCTCTCCTTTGTGCTGACCTGGCTCCACACTATGCAACTGTATTCCCTTTTCTGTAGGGTGCATGCAGGTTCTTGATAAGTGCCCACACATTATGCAACATCTATGACTCCTGATTCAAACATACCTGGTGATTTGCAGGTAACACTGTCCCACAGTAATCGATGACTCTGGTAGTATTCCTTCAGTGCTATTCTCGGGTCTGCCTGCACTCTCTGGCCTGTGAATATACCCCAGTTAGTGCACTGAGGGGATGTACACAGTGCAGATGTAAACAGTGGTGAATTCTTCTAGAATTCCAGGTTAGGGTAGAGTGTATATTCATGGTGATAGTGTTTACGCACTAGAATTTGTTAATGAAACCAAATGGCCAGGCCACCGCTGATCTTATTAGAATCCACTGCCCTGTTTGCTTGAAAAGGTCACCACCTTTAGACCAGTGGCCTAAAAACTGCTTCCAGAGCGGTGTTATCCAGCCATGTCTCAGTGAAGATTGTTACAAGCTGTGCTTTGAATTTGATAGCTTTTAGCCTGGCATGCAAGCCACATATTGACATTACATTGAATTACATTTCATCATCAGGATAGCAAACGGCTTCTGGCATCTTTTCTGTATGAAAAGACAACCAGGTTTTATGTGACTGTTTTTGTATCAGTGTTCTGTATAACAAACACTAGAGATCACAGGTTAGACAGCTAAACGTCTGAATTTCTGCCTCAGCTAATCTGCATTTGCACCCCTGTTCTTTTTAAGTTGATAAGAAAGAATGGATTGGCCTAATTGTAACCCTTAGCATAGAGAGTGATGTGATTGTAGGCATTTACAAGAGATGTGGATCTACAATGTAACAGTGCTAATGGTGTGCTAACTGTCTGGCACTGATGTTCTATTGATTACAGAAGTTTTAACCACTCCTTTCATCTGATTCTCCTTTATCTTGTGGGCAAAATCAAATGGCATTATACAATATCCCATCTGTCATTAGTTTCCTCTCTATATCTCCAGTACTTGTCTACAGGCAGGAGGAATTAGTTGTTTTTCAGCTTAAACATGATTTCGTCATAGACAGTTTGTCAAGCTATATGTTCAAGAGGCTCACCAGGATTCTGTATTGTTCACTATTTAGCTGCACTGACACTAAACTTTCCAGTTTTTAATTTTACAGAAAGAAATGACCAGCTACAAGCCGTCATCTTCTACTGCCAACCGACTAACACGACCAACTTCATCAATGGATGCCACTGTGAGGGACATCTGTGATCCTCAAGAGGATGATGTGACACTACTGAAGTCTGGACAGGTTAAATGTGAGAATGCGATGTCCAGAATCCCCAGTCCTCAGAAAACATCCTCTACTGCCATTCACATAAAAACATCACCACCTGGACAGCCACAAAAAATTAAAGGACAACAGACAACTCACCAGTGCTCAGAGTGTGGGAAGCATTTTACTCAAAGTAGTAGTCTCAAAACACACCAGCGTATTCACACTGGAGAGAAACCATATCAGTGCTCAGAGTGTGGGTGGAGATTTACTCATAACCATAATCTCAAAAAACACCAGCGTATTCACACTGGAGAGAAACCGTATCAGTGCTCAGATTGTGCGAAGAGCTTTACTCATAGCCATAATCTCAAAGAACACCAGCGTATTCACACAGGAGAGAAACCGTATCAGTGCTCAGACTGTGGGAAGAGTTTCACTACGTGTAGTCAGGTCAGAACACACCAGCGCATTCACACAGCAGTAAAACCTTATAACTGCTTAGAGTGTGGTAAGAGTTTTAATTATCTGAATTCTTTTAAAGAACACCAGCGCATTCACACAGGAGAGAAACCTTACCACTGCTCAGAATGCGGGAACAGTTTTAATTATCTGAATTCTTTTAAATCACACCTGCGCATACACACTGGAGTGTAACCATGTCACTGCTCAGACTGCGAGGAGAATTTTACTACATATAGTCAGATCAAAATACACCAGTGCATTCACACAGAAACCATATTGTGGGGAGCATTAGTACAAAGGAAAGAGCAGCAACATGCAACAGTCAAGGATTTAAAAACGAAACAGAAGAAAAAGTAAGAAGCTCAACAATGAGCAGAACTGCTGTAACCTGCTGCTACTCACTGGGGACACCAGAAGTATTGGACAAATTGGTAGTGCTGGGCGGTATACTGTTTTTTTTTTTTTTTCTTTTCATATATGCCAATACAGGTTCAAATAGCCTAAAGAACGTTCGCAAAGTGGCGGGGCTGGAAATTTTAAGGGGGGACCTTTTTCACTGCAGCACCGCTTGGGGAACAAAACTTGATTCGTGCAAGCCCTGAGGCTTCGTGTGAGAGTCGCGATTTGGCATATAATTACTTTTAGGGAGTGTGTTTTTGTATACCAACACAAGCTCCCTGGTTCACCTGCAGCCCCTCTCTCTCCTTGGTATTTTCTTCATTTTTCAGTGGGGAAAAGTCCCCACACCCCCTTCACATTCTTTTAATTTAGCTTTTTTGTTTAGTTGTGGCATGTCACCACTGGTATTTTTAAAATTTAACTTTACTTCTACGGGACACAGGATCTACACACAAGGCTCAGGATGAACGTCCATGAAAGGGGTTGTTTTGCTGTGTGACGACCGTTTATGAAAGATCTGTGCTGCTCTAATTCAAATAATTTTCTGGACCGTTAAACCGGTATATACATTTTTTTTGGTTATACTGCCCAGTTCTAATCTGAAGAACGATACGCTGAATCAACTTCTGCTGTTCTATACCAGACTGAATTGTAGTTGTTGCCTGTTCACACAGTTCTACATCCAGTAAAACTCCTCGGTCATGACCAGTTTCCTGACCACAGTCTTCTGCTTTCCTATATTTCCCCCTTATTGCTTTCAGCTTTGTGGTGATGATGGCCCTGGTCATGTCCTCCTTGCGATGAGAAAAATCTTGGGATGTTTCAGACGAGTAGTGTTCTAGGGAAAGAGCCTGGAAGTTAGGTATATTTCAACTGACAAGATCAATGTTATCTTGAGCCTTAGTAACTTTGTAATCCAATATGATAATTAAAACAACACCTTGCCCACACTTGCGAATTATGCTTTGCTTTTTGCCCAATTGTTGTTTGTCCACCAGAAACATGTAATGACATCCTCTTTTCAAAGCTTCTGATTGGGCACCATTGCTGCACAGTTTAGGGTTAGATCGCCACCTGTTTCCTTGACATGCCTTCAACAGCAGTTTTTCATTTGTGATCTTTTTTAAAATGTGCTAGTTTGGACACAAAAACAGAAAAAACGTGGACGTGGCTATAGTCAAGTCAAAATACACAAGTGCAATCACACAAGAGAAACCACTGCTCTGAATTACTAAACAGAGCAGAAACGGAATCACTGTTTAGAGCATTCATACAGTAAAATCAATATGGGGCAAAAAAAACAAAATTATTTTGTCTGTAGCTGTCACCTCACAGGTCCTTCGATTCCCTGCCAGGACAGTCATGGTTCTTTCAGTATCTGTGTGGGTTTCTGTCAGGAGATCTCTTTATCCCCACAGGCCAAAGACCTGCACATCAGGTAGACTGAAGACACCAAATCACCCCTTGACAATTGTGAGGATTAGCAATGCAGATGTTGGATGAATGATTTTAATCCCGTATATGATGTTTTCATCTCATGGTGCAGTTTGTCATTATTAATTTGATCACATGCACATTTTTTTAAAATTCTAGACTGTAAAACATCATTTTGTATAAAAGTAACCTTGTAACCAAAACCATTTTTAAAAATATTTTTTTAAAAACCCTTTCAAGTCATTTCAGCTTATTGGAGAAACTCTTCTGCTGACCAGGATAAGGAAACTACAGTTGTCGTGGTGGCGGTGGCCTTGTGGGTAGAATATTTGCCTCTGGACAAAGAAGTTCCTGCTCCAGGGTGACTGTCCCCTCTAGTTAGGTTGCTTTGGATAAAAGCGTCTGCTAAGTGCCAAAAATGTAAATGGTTGTGGATTTCATTAAGAATGGTATGAATGATACCAACCAAAACAGTTGATACATGACAGGTTTGTGCCACTGCCTGGTCAAAATAAAGTTCCAAAACAAAACACCATACATTGATAACTTATTTGTTTTTGAATCCTAATACTAATAAAGATGACAAAAAAAATCAAGCCTTTGGATGATACTAGAGAAAGCATTTCTGAGAAAGTATTTACAATCAGGCAAAAATGTCATTTTTGCTTTGGTTGCTATTTTATTCAGTTTCATTCAGTCGAGACTAGATTCAATGATTTTGGGATCAGAACAAGCTTTGAATGATTCTGGGTGATCACTTGAACACAGACAGACACTGGAGTGAAAGAACAATTTTCAAGATAATGGATTACTACTAATAACAGCATCAAACTACTCACCAAGTCTCTCACCTCTTTATTAAGTGTTTACTAAGTATTAAGTGTATTTGCAGAAACAGTGCAACTCAAACATTAGTCAAAGTTTCTGTTATGTTTTGGCATGTATTATACCTCATCAATAGATGGCAATTCTACAATATGTGTTCCTGTTCTGGGAAGTAGAATGTCCTTCAGTAAGAAGTAGAAGATGGCATTGTGCTAAAATGTGTGGTCTACAAAACCTTTGTGTCATAGTAGAGCGGTTTAATCTTTACAAGCGGAAGGAACGTTTGGAAGAGGAGTCTGAAATCTTTGTGTATTTGTGTGTGCCTTAAAAAACTAAGGCACACAGAAAGACCTATTAACAAAATCCAAACTAATGTTTTGAAGAGAGGAGGAGATTGTTGCATCAATTGAGACAGTGGCTTGTGAATCCCAGCAGCTCACTAAATAACTATAACAAAGATGACTGTTGGTTCAAAGACGAAAACTGCCATGCATGTGAAAAAAGGGGCATGGTAGTGTGTCATATATGTTACAATAATTTTACTCTGTTCCGTAGAACTGTTCTGATCTCCTTTCTATGAGAGTATTAGTCGCCTAATAATCTAATGGAACAGCATTAGCCAGGTGGGCTTGCAATACATTCAGTTTTCAGTGCAGTCTCAGGTTAACCATGTTTTTATTGGTGTCGTTTTTTAACTCCTATCCCTTCCACTAGGCATTTCCTTTCTCTTTTTCAAAAAATTATTACTCATATGGTACATAATTGGCAAATATTCTTGCTGTGGTCACTATGATGGTATATAATACCATAATTACTTTCTAACTATAATTACTCTCTTGCAGTGCTGTAGAAAACAGATGGCATCTTTAAACGTCATTTCACTCAAAGTGAAGTGCCTTAATTCACCCACTAAATGGATGCATGCCCAAGAAATGCATGAAAAAGTATAGAAGCTGCTAAAGTAAAACGACATAGGTTACAAGATATACTATTTTTCTAATATTCCTACTAAAAGGATCAATAGTACATTTGGACCAATCATTGCAAATTCAATTCAAGCATGGAAAAAAGCTGAATGTATGATGTGTGGCCCATTTAAATTTTGTCCGACCACACCATTGTGGCATAACCAGAAAATTTTAGGAGGTAATCAACTCTTCTACCAACCATCTGTGTATACTTGATGACATGTAAAACTTATATAACTTCATATACTTGATGACTTGATGTATAACTTTCAGTCTTCTTGCCATCCTGGATTTAAGGTCAACCATCTCCCTTCCAGCATTTTCTTTTTCACCTACTTTCAAATAGGATCAGCCCTAAAAGCAAATGGAGTTTCATAGAATTTCCCTCCCCCTTTACACCCAATGATGCAGTGGATTACCCCACCAGTGGGGAGACCCTCAGTTTCTATAATGTACACTAAACTCTCTGAACATAACAAGAAGCCTTTATCAATTCAATCTATTTGGGACAGCGAGCTAGAAAGCACAAACACACTTGAATTTAATCTGGATATAACATCTAAGAATACAGCACATGGACTAATGCCCTACAAAACTATTTCCAAAGTGTATATTATACCCTATAAGAGATTCCAGATGGGGCTGTAGTCTACTCACAACTGTCACATATGCAACAACACCTGTCCAGGGACTTTTCTACATATGTTTTGGGACTGTCCCATTGTGTCTAAATTTTAGTGGGATGTGAACTTAAGTTTATTTAATTCATTATAGATGTCTTATTCAGATTCAGAAGCTTTATTGTCATAAACAGAGTAAACAAGCCGTTACACTACGATCATGAAATTCTTATTGCTACATTGCTAACTTCAGTAAGAAAAGAAAGACTAAATAATAATTAATAATTTTAATTATTAAAGAGTACGTTGTGCACTGATCCGTGTAAAAGTGGTGGTGGTGGTGGTGGTGGGTGTGTGTGCATGTGTGTGTGTGCGGGTGGTGTTACTGTATTCCACTTCTAGAAGGAGGTCATAAAATGTAATAGAAACCAGAGTAGAAAACAGAAACATGGCTTTTACTTGAAAAAATAGCAAGCGTCATCTCAATTACACATTTTATGCTTCTTTAGTCTTAAGTGCATTGATGTAACTGAAATATATGCAAGGTTAATGTATGGGTGAAAGAGTCTGTTTGGTGTTGGGCAGGGTTCTTATGTTTCAAGATTATTTAATAGTCGTAATTTGTAATGAAAAGGAACATTCAATAAACATTTTTGAAAAAAAGATGACTGTTGGTACAAAGACAAAAACTGCAATGCACGTCAAAGAAAGGATCATGTTCAAATCTATTGTGCAAAAAACAGAAAAAAAGGTAAGAGAGGGCAAAATGTGAAAGCAGGTGGAAAAAGGGCTCAGACACAAAATAAACACGTACACTGTGTGGATGCAGGTGAAATGCAGAGCGGTGGATTCTTATCTAGTGCTGCATAAATTGTCACAATCACTGTCACACCACAAATAAAAGTCTGTTGAGAATTGGATATGGGGGCAGCAGTGTCACCACAGCATTATTAAACAATAATCCTCGCAGCATTATTAAACAATACTGTAACATTAAGCATTCAACAGAGAGTGAATAAGAAGCTTTAAGACCACTTGAGGTCAATGAAGTGCAAATTCAAACGAATAATTGGTGTGTTTAATTTCCACATACATATTTAAAAGTGGTCAATCCATCATCACACAGAGAGGCTGCAAGAAGCTGATTTGGAAAGAAAATCAGCCCAGTGCAACGACGGGTGGTCTTAGTAATTGTATATGCTCAACCCCAAATACAAGCAAGTGTCGTTTTTTGTCCCAGTCAGTCCCTGATTTCGTCTATACCGTTTGAACTCTCCAAGAACGCAAAACCGTTTTTACACTCAGGGTGCCATTTTCAATTGATTCATTTCGTATTACAGTAATCCCCCAGTTTTACGTGGATCGAGAGTCGCAAATCCAGTCAGGCTTTTTTTGTGGCAATATATATATAATTTTTCTGGATAAGATTAACCTTAATTAGTCCCACAAGTAAGACTAATTATGCATGACTGTATTGTAAAAAATATACATATATGTATGTAAACTGTACATACTGAGTTTGATGGGTCTGACTGACAGATAAAAAGAATTCATGATGTGCGGAACGTTGAAATAATTACTTAAATTTGTCATTAAATATTTTAAATGGTAAATAAAAACATCATTAATTAAATGTGGCTTTAATTATTTAAAATGGGAAATAAAAACGATAATTAATTAAATGTGTCATTAATTATATAAAATTGGAAATAAAAACCTTTAAGTAAATATGCAATATATAAATATTTAATGACACATTTAAGTAATTATTTATTGTCATATTCCCCATTTTAAACAATTAATGACACATTTAATGATTAATTTAATTACATATTTATATATATTTAATATTGGCACACCAAACCATCCATACCAAGGAACCGGGCGAAATGAGAAGCATCTAAGCAAGTGTGTCACTGCAGTCAAAATGTTGCCTGTCAATTTATGCACTGAGTCCAAAGGTGAAGGCTGAATTGAAACATCGCACAGAAAATGAAGAGCTTTCGCCAGTTCAGTACAGTGACTGGGCAACACTTGTCCCCGAGGTGAAAAAGAATGGGTATTTCTTCTCATCTGGGGTCGGGGTTTATCTGAGAAAGCGCGTGGGTTAAAAGTTGATCACTTGATTCCCCTGCAGACCAGGAGAGGGCGCTGGTTATTCCTTTAGAAACAGAGAGGCCGAGAAGAAGAAGAGGAACCAGGTTTGGCGGTTGTTATTGTTTTAGTGGAAAAGAGATCGCCTTTTAAAACCCGTTTACACTGCTAAATTTGTCTTACAGAAACAGAGAAACAGCCGCTGAAGGTAAAGAGTTTTTTCGCTTTGTTTAAAAAGCAGGCGCTGAAGATAGAGCTTTTAGTGTTGTGTTAATTGGAATGCCCCCATTGCTTTGATTTTATGTTAAAATGAAGGCAAATCATTCAGTGAACACAGAGCTGTCTAGCAGCCTGTGGAAGGTCAGAGATCTAACTCTATTATCAGGTCTTTTTTTTTTTTTTTTTAAAGCAGTGATTTATTGAAAAGTTCCTTCCATAGGAAGTTCCATCCATGTATACTTCTAATTTTAAAATCTGAATGTGTGAGGATACTTCAAACGATAAATATACACTTAATTTCTTTAAGTATAAGGTATCTGAACTATTAAAACTAAGAATAGCTTGTAGATTTCACAATTCTTGGAATCATGGAACAACTACTTTATTTACTACTCTTCTATTTTGAACTGAATAATCCTCCTAGTCTCTTTGTACAAAACTCGTAATTGTACAAGAACTCTTTGCTCCAAAGGAATGCCCATTATTTTTTAAAAAGCTGCACTTTATGTGAAGGAGCAAATTATAAAAGGCCAGTGCTTCACTGAGATGCTTTCTTCATATACAAAATAGAATACAAAAAATAAATACAGGATATACATGAGCATAAATATTATTTGTCAACTTTTGATTACACTGTCAGATTGTCAATAAGAGGAAGTGCTGGTGTATAATAAGCTTCATACAAAACAGCACCACTAAAAATTTCAAATGGACTGAAGATACTTTCAGAATTTCACAAACCATGTGACCCAGCGCTGCAGATTCATCAGTTTATCCCACAACTAGGGTCACGTGTGAATTTCTCAGACCTA
>JBBPDC010025105.1:0-12601 GCA_037974485.1 Hemigrammopetersius urotaenia | reverse complement strand
GAGGCAGATGAGACTGTCATGTGCGGAGAGGAATAGAGAGGTGTGTATACTTTATCCACTATATCTACTGTGGTTATCATTTTTTTCACACCTACTCAACAAAAAAAATGCAAATCAATTCCTGAGCAGGCTTTGTGCTTGGGTACTGATCCCCTGATTGTTTCTGGTAGGCCCAGCTGGTGAAGGACAGGCACTCTTTGGTGCGAATGGGCAGTTTGTACTCGGATGAAGAGGAGGAATCTCTAGATATAGTGCCTGAGAAGATTCAAATGACATGGACCAAGGACAAGCTGGATGCAGAGAGACGAAACCGAAACAATGCTCCAGAAAACTTTCGTGAACTTATAAGTATTAAGCCGTGAGTACAAGAGCACACCAACAAGGCTGATTTCAAAATAAAAACAGTTACTTTCAAGCTGTTGTATGAGAAGACAGGCTGAAGAGTTTTGACAGATTTAATTTGTGATGTTTGCATTTTTATTTTGCATTACTATTCCTCTAGTTTAACATCTCTTCTAAATCTCTTTTTTTCCTCTTTATTTCTTCCTACCAAAAGAGAGTGGATCTCTGTGTAAGTCCACTGCATTCTGGATGCCTTTATGCCTCAAGCTGTGGCACTATGCTATATTTTTGGCCTGTATTTTATAAAACGTGTTAGTGAAAATGTTGATCTTTTAAATAACACTTTCAATTGAATGAAATGGTCAAATATAATTTTTTTTATTCTGATGTTATTGATAAATATGGGGAAGTTATTGTGTGTTCTGTATGTTGATATGAATGTTATTTTAATTGGTATGTTTATCTGGTTTTGTATGAGACAGAGATCAGTCCAATGTGCGACGGATGCACACAGCAGTGAAGCTCAATGAGGTTATTGTGAACAGATCCCATGACGCCAGGCTGGTGCTACTCAACATGCCTGGGCCTCCACGCAATGCTGAAGGGGATGAGAACTGTATCCTATGCTTTGTGCAAAACAATGACATAGTCATGAAAAAATATCAATATATGAGCAATACTTGTTTTTCACAGTAGCGTTATTATTCAGGTCAAACACATTGTTCCACTTACTCTTTTATAGGCTTCCATACTGCATCGCTTATGAGGAGTTTTTAATTTACAGTCTCGGTGGCTATGCAGTTTATGCCTTAATTTGGTGCTAAAACTCACAAAAAATTCACTAATGGTATTAAATATCGATATTTTTCAGAGAATCATATCAAAGTTACTTTTATACTATATGGACAAAAGTATTGGGAGACCTGACTATTACACCAACAGGGACTTTGATGACATTGCATTCAGACACATGGACTTTAATATGGAGTTGGCCCTGTAACAGCTTCCACTCTTCTTAGAAGGCTTTCTACAAGTTTTTGCAATTTCTGTGGGAATTTGTGCCCATTCATTCTGTAGAGCATTTATGAGCCCAGTCCCAGTCTGGACAAGAAGGCCTGGCTCGCAATCTCTGTTCCAGTTCTTCCCAAAGGTGTTGGATGGGGTTGAGGTCATGGGTCAGTAAAGTTTTTCTACACCAAACTCATCCAACCCTGTCTTTATGTAGCTTGCTTTGTGCACTAGGGCACAGTCATGCTGGAATAGGACAGGTTCTTCTCTAAACTGTGTCTACAAAGTGGGAGGAATGGGATTGTCCAAAAGGCCTTGGAATGCTGAAACATTAAAATTGTCCTTCACTGGAAGTATGGGCCTAGCCCAAACCCTGAAAGACAAGGGTGTCCCAATACTTTGGTCCATAAAGTGTAACAACATACTTAATAGCTCATTCAATGTTCACTGCATTTGGTTAGCTAGAAAGGACATTTCTTGACAGGTATTCTGCAGAATCTACATTCTTCCATAACTCAGGATTTTTTCAGACATGGAATTCTTGGAGGTGTTGACTGAAGGACTTGAGAGAGTGCTGCTTGTGAGGGGCGGAGGTCGTGAGGTCATCACCATCTACTCCTAAGATCACCACATGACCTACAGGAATTAGGCTTGCCCTTAAATATTTTAGAATAGTGAAGCACAATACAGATATTGCCTTACTACTAATCTAGGCATCGTGTATGTATAGGTTTTTCAATGTAAGGTTTTTACACTGAACTGTATCATGAGATACATTCAAATGTAAAAATGTAACGTGGGATACATTATAAAAAGTTACATTCTCCGGTGATTTTATATAGCGTCTATCAGATTTCGAAAGAAACACACACTTAGTAGGCCAGATAGTGAAAGAATGTTAGATAACCAGCATTATCTTTTGCTACCCATTAGCTAATTTTTCTCTTCGACAAACTAGTAGAACACAAGTGCCAAACTCATATTCATGGTTCAAAACGTACTTTATTTATTTTCCTATTTATTTGTTTTTACTCCCCATTGTATTGAGAGCATTAGATTGTAGATGACGATCTGGGGCGACGCAGTGGGATGTTCTTCAGATGTGGATATTGGGTGATTTTTATAAATTATGATTTTTTTTGTACTGGACTTTTGAAAGAGATTTGATGTTTAATTTTGTAAATGAAAGAAGTGCATTTACACACCTAGTAGCTTTGGAAACATAAATGACTGCTACGTCAAAGGTTTATTTTTGACTGTAGAATGTAGTATCTGTACAGACACACACATGCATTGGTTACTCAAGAAAAATAAATAAATAATATAAGAAAAAAGAGCTGCCCCTGACTGGCTCTATGATCATCTTCCATGAACTAAAACATCCTCTGTTTCTGTGTCGATGCAAACTAGCCTAAAGGGCATATGCAAATTCAGAAAATAAAAGTGGGACATTCATAAACCTGAAAAGACTCATGACTGAAGTCAGCTGCTTTATCTGCCATAATGTTTATAATATATATTTATATGTGGTGAACCAAGTACAGAAACATTAACAACTGAGTTCATTACATGCATCCATATTAGTTCATTCTATCACATTTCATAACTAATGAGTTATGCAATGAAATCAGAGAGATTTTTCTACATAAAATCTATATATTACACAAATAGTTACAAAAGTACATACCAGCTGTTAAAACCCCAATTAAAACTAGACAGCAAGTTCTGTAAATAGATCATGAATATAGACACTGCTGGGGTGGTGCAAGTTTAAGAGGCTATGCTCGGAGATAAGCAGCTTCTTCACTGCTTCTCTATGGAGAAGTACACGATTAATATGTGAAATTACACTTTTCGCAACAAAAAAAACTCTAGATATAAAACAATTCAAATGCTTTTGCAAACCTTAGTTTTCCTGAGCGTCAGAATCAAGAGGTTGATCAGACTGTAACTGTCTGAGGGTATATGTTAGATTCATGGAAAGCACGTCTGCATCTTTATTTGGGAACTAGCTGTACTCTCGTTGCCCGTTGCATAATAGCAAGTATGAGTGATTTGAAACTCTATGACATAAGTTAAATGCTTACTTCCTGTAAATCATTTAAATAATTCAAAATAGAGAACATGCATATGTTGGCTGGACACATCGCAAATATATTCAGTTCTTTCTGTAATAATGATCACATGGCTATCATTACAAGCTGTGATAATTATGGCACTAAACAAATGTTTTAGTTTTCCAGGAGGTAATATATACATATATATACACACATGTATATATATAGCCATGAAAAAACACCACAATTATTTTTCTGGCTACTGCTCTTGTAATTAGTGGGAGTGTGTTTTTTTAAACACTATTGACCACACTTGATACAAAATTTGTGAAGAAAATTTTAAAGTAATACCTGTAAATAATTTATTCTACCTTGGACATGTTAAATTACTCGACACTCTTACATTATTTTACAACTGCAACAATTAAAATAGTGATGTTAAGAGCAGAGTGCGTGTGTGACTCTGTTTCATCCTATCAGAAACTGAATCAGGAGTGAAGATGCTGGAATACAACACATAGCTGCTCTACAAACCCTACTGCACTTACAACACACATGGAGGCATTTCTTATTTTTTTACACAGCTCACACTGCAATAGTTCAGAAAAAATAGCAACATGTGCATTTACGCTCTCTCTCTCTCTCACACACACAGAACCAGAAGTTGTACTAACAGTAAACTGAAAAAGGGGATTTTTTCCCATGACTGTATAATAAAATAAAATCTTTCATAGTTTCATATTTTCCTTTCTTGATATTTTTATATTCCGAACTTCACAAATGTTGTACTTTTTAGAAAGTAAAAAGGAGCATAAATGCCCATAAATACTATAGAGAGAACCTATCAATTGCCAGGGCTTAGGCAGCACTGCAGTGACAAGCCCCACCCCAGACCAGAGGTATGGACTCGAGGCAAAATGACTTGATCTGTAGTAACTTATTTTATTTATTTTTTTTACTTCAGAATAGTTAGTTACTCACTCTACTCCTTGATCTTAATGACTTCTACAGTTAATACACAATAAAGTTCATTATCATTTTGGGTTATTTCTTTAAACTGTTCAGTACGGCCAGGTTTTCTACTGTTTGTGGTCTGAACAACATCCATCATATCTGCCATAATGATTTACTTCACTGTATTAAAAATCACAAAACAGACCCCCAGATATGTTTGTCCTTATCCTCACATGGCAACCAGAGGGAGGAATGAAGGTTGAGTTCGGGGAGGTGAGGGGTAGTATTGAAAAGTATTGTAAAAACCTTTTATTTATTGTAAATTGTATTTTTATTACATTCACCAGTAAAACGGTTTACTTTTTTGTGTGTAACATTGTTTAGCCATGTACAATGGATTAGATATAGATTAGGTATAGATTTTTTAAGTTGTGAAATTAACTGCCAGTAACATTATGTCAAAACTTGACAAATGAACAAAAGAAATAACTGCGTAAATTCTTGTTCCACTAATTGACATTGAAAGTTAGGAATGTTTTTGCTTGTGGTGTAAAGTGACTTTTTGAGAGGTTCAAGGTGCATTAGTGAAGGCCGCATACTTGATTGTTTAGGTCACAAAATGTAGAAATTAAAACTATTGTTTTGACTCAGGACTTGACTTAAGATTTGCAAAGCATCCAGCCTGATAACAGGACAAGTCTGAAAATTCATTCAGTAAAACTGGTGTTTCTTTGGGTTGCTACATGAGTACATTTAGAACTAAGTTTTGCTTCATTTTCCCAGTGGTAATGAATGTTACCGCAGTCATCTATGGCTGTTGCTTTTAAATTGTTCAACATATCGATATTGCTACGCTGTGTTGCATTAACATTACTGCATAAGACAGTGAAGGGGAATAATAGCCCAGAACAGAGCACTCACTGTCGGTAAAAGAGAACTTCCATACACACTGAGCATTATATCCTTGCTGGAGATGACTGGAGGTTTCAGTTCCAAACGACAGGAATGTTTGGCATCTGCAAAGGGAATCATTATCTCGCTGGGAGGGGTGTCTCGTAGATTATCTCGTATCTGTGTATTAGAAGAACATGAAAGCAGCGAAAGGGAAGAAAGATATTTACAGTATATGCAAACGTTCACAAATCATGTGGTTCAAAACCATGTCTGTCCTACCTCATAGATGGATTGGTTCCTCTCCCACCTAATTTTTTATTATATAGTGCAAATGCAACCAAATTTTAAAATATAGTGCAAATGCAACCAAATTCTTACAGCCCAGTGACCTCAAAAACATTATACTGGGGTTTTACTTTGTTTTTGGGACAGTATTACAGAATCTTCCTATCTTAAGTATAAAGTTAGGATTTTTTATAATTTGGTATTACAGAAGCAAATCCTAATTGGATTTAGTAATCCTGTCTTACCTCGGGTTAGGAATCCTAAATAAGCGATCTAACACCGATGATCGACTTTTATGTCACACACACAGTCACACAATTCGCTTTGAAAATTACCTCAAGCGAAAAAACGATGTGCATTTGTAAATTGTACCACAACCGGAAGAGCCCCGTTCCAACAGGCCAAATTACCCGTAGCCTAAATAATCAGCTGGTGACAGTTAAGACAGCAGAAGGGTTATCCTAAAGTTAGGAGAGTTTCTTTAAGCTTTTTTGAGGTTAGGATGCTTAATTTAAGTTAGGATAGGAAAATGGACGTAGGAACGGTTGATCTGTAATGGCTTTTTTCCTAAAGATCCTAAACTGCCGATACCATGGTTACCACACAGTTAAGATTTTCAAGTTAGGAAGTTTCTGTAATATGACCCCTGGTCTATAAGGTCTATAAGGCAACATGCATATCAATTTTTTAAAACAAAACACATGCATGTTAATCTTGTCTGTCACAGTCCAAAACAGGTTGAAGAGCAAGCAGCAAACTATACCAATATCAAAAGACATTCCAGAAAACCAGCAGATGTATTGCATGGACTTCAATAGAATCTTAGCTTAAACAGATCTATAAATATGCGAAAATCAACCTGAACAATGAAAATGTGGTTATAGTACAAACAACACTGAATATAAATGTGCAGAGGTTTAAAAAATAAGGGATCGATGATAATCCCTAGAACACCACAGAATCGCACAACGACTGTACATGCCCTATTATTTTGCAGTCTGTTTACTCTTAGTCTTTAATGGAATGAGGTGTACCAAGTGTATTAATGTAGTTAAAAGAAAAAAAAAAGAATGGCCTGCTTCTCACCTTCTCCACTTTCTCAAACACCCTGAGAAAGTTGAGCCTCAGCACACCGGTCAACTCCACCTTGCTCCAATTCCTCAATAGCAGTTCGCTTATCAGGGCAGGGTACTTAGACACATCCTCCAGACCCTGAGGAAATCTATATGCATACACCAACATGCAGACAGATACAGGAGATTTGTTCTTGTGCAACTGACAACTGGAAGATAATATGTGACTACTGAAATTCAGCCATTGCTACACAGCAGGAATACTCACTCACCCATTTGCCCCATCATAGTCCCCTCCAATGCCAATGTGTTCCACTCCTACGATATTCTTTAGATAGTCAAAATGGTCTGCAAGAAATGTAAGAACAGAAGGAATGAAGAATTTGATGGTACAGTGCATTTAATCATGATTATGGCTCAAGTACTGAACTCACTTGCTACAGCGGCGATGTTTGCTTGTCTTCCACAGGCCACAAAGCCACTGTATAAGGTCACCATGATGAGCCCCCCATTCTTTTTCTGACATACAAATGAAGGAGGGAAGATTTATACTTGTAGTAGAGAAGCAGTCAAATTATTAGATACCTTGTCTCCACACTGGGCATTGGCCATTTTACCCAGGGACACCTTTGTGTTTGTACCAGGGGCACTTTGTACCAGGGGCACTCTGATTTTAGTCTTGTTACTACACTTGTTAGGCACACTCTACTTTTCCTTTCTGCTGAGTGGGACACAGTAGGAACACCACTGAGTAGATTAGCTATTCTCAGCACAGCAGTGACACAAAGATAGTAGAGCAGTGCTGTTTTTAAGCAGCGTGTAAAGTAACTGCTCCCTTTATTAGACAAACCAGACATGCTGGTATTGAAGCGATAATGATCGTTCTGTCATAATTGAGCACACCACAGCACACAGTGTGAAATTCATTCTCTGTGTTTAACCCATTCACCAAGTGAAGCAGCGGGCAGCCAGGAACACAGTGCCCAGGGAGCAGTGTGTGGGTACGGTCTGTCATAATTGAGCACACCACAGCACACAGTGTGAAATTCATTCTCTGCGTTTAACCCATTCACCAAGTGAAGCAGCAGGCAGCCAGGAACACAGTGCCCAGGGAGCAGTGTGTGGGTACGGTACTTTGCTCAAGGGTACCTCAGTAGTGCCACCAGCAGAAATTCGAACCCACGACTTTCTGCTCGCAAGACGAACACCCTAATCACAAGGCCACCAGATGTCCCAGATAATTAGTACAGTTCTTTTTGAATGCTCAGTTTGTATTAATCATCTTCTAACCCAATTTTAATTTCAATAGGGAAACACTGCCCTGTCTACGACTGAACACAACTGATCCAGCTCACAAAGAGCCTGATGATCTGGTGAGCTGGATGGGGCAGAAAGTATTGCAAAAGTCAAGGTCAAGAAAACCAATCTTCTTGCACCTCATCAGTGGTTTCTCATCAAAGGACTACTGTTGGCTTCATATTTTTAACTGACTGACAATTCTCAACCAGGCACTCTGAGTGAGGCGTTTAAAAAGCAATAGACTTCAACATAAACACACCACCAAAAGATATTGCTGTTGGCCTGGTAGTTAGGGAGCTGCCCCTGCGATTGGGAGGGTGTGGGTTTGAATCCCAGGACTCTAAGTGGCACCACTGAGGAACCCTCAGCAAGGTACCGTACCCACACACTTTCCCTGGGCGTTCCTAGCTTCTCTTGGTGAATGGGTTAAATACAGAAAAAGAATTTCACACTTTGTGCTGTGGTGTGGTACCTGGTCGGCCCAAATTTGCCATCAGCCCACCGGGCAAATGTCCAGTTCAGCCCTGGTGTGGTCACACATGACAAAAATGGTCACTTTAAAGAATAAAATATCAACAAATTGTTAACAAATTGCAGTTTACACTCAGTAATTGTATACATGCATAGTGCAGGTACATGGTCTGTGTCCACACTAAAACAGCCGTTGAGGCAGATGCATGGAATGTGTTTCTAAATAAACAATTCAATGCATGCCGTATACAGTATACAGGTATCACACCCAATAAAGATACTAAACTTCTGTCTTCCAAACCCCTATTAGTAAACCTTATTAGTAATACAACTGTGTAAGACATTGCTGTGTCACCAGCATCTGAAGCAGGTCGTCAGGGACGTTGCGGCTGTGGTTGCATATGGCGTAGGAGGAGGAGTGGCTGAAGATGACTGGAGCTTTGGAACGCTGCAGCGCTGCACGTGCTGTAGCCCAGGAAGTGTGGGACAGATCAATCAGCATCCCAAGCCTGTTCATCTCAAGTATCACTGCCTGGGGTGACGCACACAAAGCACACACTGGCATATAAGCACATTCACCCACTCCTTTTACAGCAACACAGCAAAACCATAAATGCAAATCATCTGTTATAATTAAGACATTTTATCATAGCACTTCCAAATAAGTGACACACACACACACAGTAAACACACACCCCCTCCTTTCTCTTTCCTTTTTCTGTACAAAGAATCTGACTGTACAGGTTTGACTGTAAACCCTGTTTGAGTACCAATAATATTATCTGTGTGCAGAAATGTATGTGCAGCAGTTGAGGGGGAGACCTGATGGTTAAGAGCAATTTAAGAATAATTTCAGAAAGTTCAAATTTTTAATTGCAAAGAATTTGCAGATTTTATCATGTATAGTACATCATATCATGAAATGATTCACATAATCCAGAGAAATCTCTGTATGCAAGGGACAAGAATGAAAAACTAATACTGTATGTCTTAAGCATGAGAAAGTACTACAACGTATGGACAAAAGTATTGGGACAGCCATCTAAGTAATTGAATTCAGGTGGCCTTTTACTTCCAGTAAAGGACTTTCTCAGTAAAGTCTATTTCTATTCTATTCCAGCATGACTGTGGCCCAGTGCACAAAGCAAGCTCTATAAAGACATGGTTGGAGTTCAGTGTGAGTTCAGAACTTGACCAGTCCTGACCTCAACCTCATCCAACACATTTGGGATGAACTGGAATAGAGACTACGAGCCAGACCTTCTCATCCAACATCAGTGCCTGACCTCATAAAGTGTCAACAGAACGAGTGGACACAAATTCCCACAGAAACTCCAAAATCTTGTGGAAAGCCTTCCAAGAAGAGTGGAAGCTGTTATAGCAGCAAAGGAGTGACCAACTTCATATTGATTTGAATGCAATGTCATTTAAGTCCCTGTTGGTGTAATGGTCAGGCGTCCTAATATTTTTGTCTACATAGTGTATAGGTCAACTTGAAGTATTCAGTTTCAGTTCAGTTCAAAGAAGAAACCACGCCAGGGCTCATTTAAGTTGGACTGAGGCGAAATATAAAGTGTTAGGGCTCACAATTCAGAAAACCTCACAATTTAATTCGATTTCAATTCTTGGCGTCATAGAATTCGATTTTTTTTGTACACTCCTAATAAAGTACTCTGTGGTCTGACGAATCAAAGAGTAAAATTCTGTTGCACGCATATAGGGGTTATATGATCTGTTTTTACAAGTTTTTTGGAAAGGGTTGTGAAATACTTCTAATTTTGGATATTTGTCAGACTTGTTATTGATCTTTAAGCAAAATGCAATATAAAAGAAAATGTTCAAGTAACATTTAAAATAAAACAACAATAGGAGAAAACACAAAACACACTTTTAAATGCCTGTGCTCAAAACATCAGAATGCTCAAAAAAGTAATTACCTAAAAGCTGTGTGTGGAAAAACACCCAGGCTTGATTAATGCACGCCCTGTAGAATCTAAATAACTCCTAAACAGAACATTTCCAGCACCCTGAAACCAAAAGTTAAACAGCTCACTCTGCCCATTTGAAAAGAAATTCCAGAGCAAACATTACTGAGATCTATGACTCTAAATCACTTATGAGTTGACCACAAATGAGAGCCTGATCTGCTATAATTGTCCCACGATCAGAACTCACAGAGCGAATTCCCCACAACTCAGTCCAAACAAGCACATGTGGGATGTATCGGACAAATTAATCTGATCCATAGATGCTCCACCTCACAACTGACCAGAATCTACTACTAACACCTTGGTATCCAATACCACAGAACCTTCAAAAGTGTTTGGTGGGGACATAGCAATATTACATGAGGGGGACATAAGCAATATTACATCAGCGGTTTTCATGTTATGTCTTATGCCTTAAGTCTTAAAATAAGACTGTTTCTTCCAGGAGCACCTTAACTAACTAGGTAACTAACTAGGCCTCTTGTTATTTATTTTATTCCTATATTTAAAAAAAACCTTTGGGTTAGGGTTAGAGTTAAATAAGTGCATGCATTTTACTCCTTAGACTTCCCTAACACATATTATGTTTGAATTTTTTCATTTCTTGGTGGTTATGATAGTGAAAATGTAGCTTTTATACTCGGCAACAATAGTTGCCGATGGGAAACTACATAGTCTAAATTTGACTACTAAACTTCAATTTGACCTATTTACACCCACTATGTGGTATATGTGTGGGGAATGGGTAGGGAACCCCTAGACCCTCTGCGACCACTCACACGGCGCAGGGCCCTCCCAGTGGAGGGCCATCCACGCACTGAAAAGATCCAAGACCCCAAGGCTCGTCCCCCAGCAGGGCGGATCCCACCGCAGCGACCCAGCTGGTCACCGCCCGATGGGAGGCCGCTCTTCCCACCAAGATCTCATGTAACACTCCCTAGCCTGATCTCTGAGGCAGACATCTCTTTCCAGAGGTGCAGGCTGGCTGTAAAGGGGCGTGGTCATGTCTCCATTCACATGACATTGATCAAATTTAGGGGAGACAACCTCTTAAATTTTTTTAAAAATTGCATTAGCTGCCCAAAGCCAAAACAACACTTTTAGAGCTTCCAAATAAAAAAAAAAAAAAAAGGCAACAATTGTTGCCAGTGGGATTAAACGGGTTAAGGTGTGTAACTGGCAGTAACTTGGTTGAATAGTGGATGTGGATTTAAGGACAGCATTTTAGGTCTGAAGAACAGATGTGGACTACTTGAGCACTGATGTACGTCTCTCTGGACAACAATGTCTGCTAAATGCAGTAAGTGTAAATGCAAATGTATTTCTCATAACTGAAACAAATATGAATTCTGCAAGATCCTGCAAGGCTGAGCTGTTCAAGCACATTAGGTTCACCTATAAATGGCCCAAAAATGATCTTGCTTTACATTTAGTTTGAAACCATTTGGTGTGACAAATATTCAAATATCTTTTCACAGAAGTATCTATTTGTTTCTTGTGTCTATGTGAACAAATTGCAGCTTACTGTTAATTTGAATGTATTCAGTAGCTTGATTTCGTTCTGTTTATCTTCAAAAGTAGAGAAAGTTATTTACCTCACCAAACTCTGTGAGGCCGTTGATCTCTCTCTTATAGTAGGAGTATATATCAGAAGATGTCTCTGCCCTAAGGAAAGAAAAATGTCAGGAGGATAAAAGAGAGCATTTAAAAACTGTGAATTTATTTTAAACTCCTTGCTTTATTAGAAATATATGTTTTACTGGCGTACAGTCATCCCATGTGTTCTTAACCTAGCATTGACTCTGATGTATATAAAACCCTTAACAAAATCACTGTGCCCATCAGTGTCACTTTAAGAATAGTGCACCACTCAAACAATATCTTTATCTTTGTATTTTACTAGGGACTGAAACTGGAAAATCATGATTAGGGTTAAGTAGGAGTGACAAACAGTCTGTAATTGTACACTAATACACATTTTGCAATCTACAAAGCCTCCCATGAAGATAAAATACAATGTAACGCCACTGCCTGCCCCAACCCCCACTATGAGGGGCTTCTTGTAGTTGATATTAGGACAATCAGTTCACGACCTGTAACTGTAATACAATATTAGGGCACTTTTCTATATGTATACAGGAACCATGCTGCACCTACAGTGGGGCAAAAAAGTATTTAGTCAGCCACCAATTGTGCAAGTTCTCCCACTTAAAAAGATGAGAGAGGCCTG
>JBBPDC010025086.1:0-12605 GCA_037974485.1 Hemigrammopetersius urotaenia | reverse complement strand
CACTTCTTAAAACGCACTTGTTCACTTTGGCCTTTGACACAGTTTGACATGTTGACATTTTTAAAATCTGGTATGATCATTTTATTTCTTGCAAATTTTAATGTAATTTTATGTGATGTTTGGTTTTTATTATTTTCTATCCTGTTGCACTGTAGCACTTTGGTCAACTTTTGTTGTTTGAAAAGTGTGTTATAAATAAACTTGCCTTGCCTCAAGGTATGATCTTGCATAAAGTGACCTAAACACCTCAGAAGGATCATTACTGTTGAGTGCAACTGTGTTAAAGCTATTTTCTCCAATCATGCAATCACAGCACTTGTGTTGACTAATTAGGCCCCCTACTTAGTTAAGGAGAATAACTCATTAGTAAAACCAGGTGTTGGTCTACAAAATGAGCTTAATACTTGCACTAAGGGTCTCAGTTTATTGTTTCCTCTACCTAATTAAATGTACCACACATCATTTTCTGTATGCTTGATAATGAGCTCACTGATTCAGGTGTGATATCAGAAGAAGCCCCCTGACCTTGCATCACCATGGCCCTACAGGATGGGTGTCTGTCACCCCTGCTGTTAATTCCGCTCCTCTCCATGGGCCGGTTTGAACACTGTTGCATAAGAGAGATGGAGAAAGAGAGCCATACGCTGAAAAGAATGTGTCTCTTCCTGCCAGACACACACAGGCAAGAACTCCTGGGGATTTTAGAAAAGACTTCAAACGCACTCTCTGTCTTGATGCCCGGAACTCCTAATCCCATTGGCTCTGCACTCGCCTTCTCCCTCATTCTCTTTCTTTCCTTCTCTCCGTGGGACTAAATGCATGCACAAACATGTGAGCACAGTCCGGTACGCCTGTTTGCCTACTTTTGTATTAGTCAGCAGCTGTGGGAGTAGCACCTCTGAGCACAAAGCTTACACACCGACTGAGGCAGCCCTGCTGATCAGCCACGGCAACTTTGCATACGAGCGCTCTTAATTAAACATCAAGGCACGGGCAATGTTGCCAACCTGCCGCCTCTTCTTTTCCCTTCCTTTTTCTTCTCTCTCTCTCTTTTTTTCTATATCTTTTCATCTTATCGCTCACTTGCAGCCTCATCCCTCCTTCTCCTCCTCCTCTTTCTGATCGCCCACTCTATCTTGTCCTCTCTTCATTAAAGAACAGCTTGGGGCTGATTGGGAGCATGATGTGATTATATTTCCAGGGAAAGCTGCCATGGGGTACTTTTCTAACCCACAATGCATTGCAGGGAGAGAACCTGGTGGATCACCATGTGCCAAGAAATTTACCACACGCATGCCCACACACACACACACACACACACACACACACACACACACACACACACACACACATTAATTTATGAAAATCTGTGCAAGGCTTGGAGAGGCCAGATGTGATCTTTTAATGAAAACATCTGGGGACATCCATGAGAAGTCCTTGGCAAGTGCAGACTTATGGTAACAAACTGAGTGTGATATTTCTAAACCAATCCAACACATTTTGAAGGCGGAGCTCAAAGCAAGAGGTTCATTCGTCAGCCTGGACAACAAGCCAGTCCTTAGATCATGGATGCAACATTAAATTGGCGGAAAAGTCCATAGAGCATGTAGAGGAGTATCACCTGCGTGGAGAAGACTTGCAGAGAGAATAGACATGACCTCTTGCAGGCTTAAACAGGTTCAGCCACGACTGACAGTGTTTCTTTAGCTTGTTTTGCTCGTTTTATTTGTTGTGACATTTAGTTTTTGCCCCCTGCTCCTATTATGTGGACATAGTGGTCATGCCCTTCTTCGTTTCAGATTTCATGCCAGTCCAGAACTCAAAAGGTAACAAGCTGTCCTCAAATTTGTAATTTTGTTACACGATCCCATCTAGCCCCACAAGAGGAAACTCACAGATGGGAATTCGGAAAATTAAGACTTTTAAAAGATGGACAAGAATCAGACTAAAGGTTATGGCCTCAAAAGCACATAAACAAACACCTGGAAGTGCCAGTAAAAGTGTATAAGCCTCCATTGTGTATGCCATTCTAAATAAGACACATTAGCAATGGTATCCATACCTCTCCTGTAGTTCACCTGCTTGGTCTGCATCGAAAAGGTTCCTAGCACCACACCCATCTTGACCACCGGCAAAGGCGATTCTGCCTCTTCCTGTCCTTTGTGCTGGTCACTTTCACTCTCTTGCCGTAGCTCCGTTCTTGCTGCTTCCAAATCCTACTTCTGTTCTCCCTCTCCCTCTCACCTGTTTGTTGCTCTCTTTGAAGGAGACCTCTTTTCTTCCCTGCACTCTGATCACAATTCCCTTCCTCTGAGTACTTCTTTATTCACTCCCCTCTCTTTGCTCTCTCTTTGATCTGTTACCTATCTTCACCTCTCTGCCTCATTCTTTCTTTCAGACTCTTTCCTGCACCCTCTCTCTCTGTCTATCATATGGATTCTGGAGGTGGCTCCTGTCTCTGTAAGCTTTACGAGGGAGATGAGAAAGAGAGAGAGAGTTGAAGGGAGACATACGGGGGGGTTGGGTGAAAGGAGTAAAGTGATTGGCAGAAGGAGAAGGATGGAGGTAGTACATCCAATGGCTTATGAAAGACTGATGGAAAAACACGTGAGCTTATCATATCGATAGCTTATGTTTGCATCGGACTAGGACCATCCTGAGTGTGGAACAGTTCAACTTTACACACCTTTGTGCTGTTCAGCTCAACATAGCGTTGAATGTGTGTGTGTTATGTTGCCTCTACAGTTTCTCTTATGTGCAATAAAAACAAGCAGAGCAATTAAAACGGGACACTTTACAAAATAATTTATACCTTTTACATTAGAACCCCCCGCACCTTGGGCTTCCAATCACTGCCCACTTTATTATAAACTGTCAACTATTAGAAACCTCCACCGTTAATTTTCTACTCACTGGTCGATTTATTAGAAACACCTTGTGTTTCCCCTCACTGCCCACTTTCTTATGAAACTGCCCTCTTCTTTCTCTTCCACTCACAGGCCACAGAGATCTACATACAGTTACAATTGTAACCCATCTGTCCCCTCATCATTTCTCAGTTTCAGACCTGTGGTTATCATTTAGGGGATGGATTTCCCAGCCCAGCAGGAACACTGACATGGCACTGTGTGTAGTGCTGTGTGTAAGATGGGCTACAGGCTTTAACTGCACACCAACAGGGCAGAGCTTGGGTGTCTGTCCAATTGTAAATTACTACGTTAAACGTTTGTTTTATACTACATGTAATAATACATTGAGTTAATAATAATACATCATGCCATCAGTTAGGTAGGGGTTTCTGATAAAGTGGCCAGGGCATGCAAACATTATGACTCACCAGGAAATTTGCATTATAATTGAATGCAAAATGAAGACCCACTTTAAGTTATAACACTGCTGATTTTTTTAATTAAATTGCTTTGGTATTAAAGCTAGTATTCTGTTCTCCAGCACTGTTCCACTAGTGTGGCCTACATAAGGTCCTGATAGCACTGAACTGCAGTCTCAGCATAATAGTATCACCATTAATAAAATCCTTTAAACTAGGCTGTGAGATCAGTCTCCAGAGGGACATAGGCTCAATTTCAATAATTTAATTTCAGTTCGGCACAGAGGGCTTCATCGGCAAGACGAGTGGCCGTGCACTTGTCAAGCTCGGATTTGCCTTGGGTTACAAAGTTTGGGAGTAGAATGAAAGGAAATAAATGAACACAGTAAAGCCTCTAATGAAAATGGTGCAGATATGAGTGCTGTAAAAATGTGAATGATCTATTCAGGCCGCTGAGACACACGCTGGGTTCTGAACTCTTTATGCCGCCAGAGACACACACGCAGTTCAATTTCTCAGCTAAAAAGCACAAAAGAGAGCTTTAGGGGACCAAGAACCAGCTAGAATGGGTTCATCATGATGTTACAGGAACAGAGAACAGGGCTGAGGGAACAAAAAACAATGCTGAGGATAAAGCAGAGACTCCCAACTCAGCTCAAATCAGTTCAACTCAGTTTAGTTCAGTTAAAAAATCAACTGAAAATTTGAACAGACTGGGGGTATCCGTAATCTCCATACATTCAAATTCCCAGATACATCCCATACATGAGTGATTCAATACATCAGTTGAGCTAGTTAGCTAGCTACCAAGGTACTCAATCTGTGCTCAGTCACTGACTGCAATGACTAAACAGCATATTTTAACTTTAAAAACGCCATCTGGAAAGTTCCTGAGGGGAATAACATTGTAATCAATTCAGTATATCTCAACAGAAATCAGTTTAATTTAGCTCAACTTAACCCATCTCAACTCCAGTCAGCTCAAGTCAACTCCAGTCAGCTCAAGTCAACTCTAGTCAGCTCAACTCAACTCAGGCCAGCTCAACTCAACTCCAGTCAGCTCAAGTCAACTCCAGTCAGCTCAACTCAACTCAGGCCAGCTCAACTCAACTCCAGTCAGCTCAACTCAACTCAGGCCAGCTCAACTCAACTCCAGTCAGCTCAAGTCAACTCCAGTCAGCTCAACTCAATTCCAGTCAGCTCAACTCAACTCAGGTCGGCTCAACTCAACTCCAGTCAGCTCAACTCAACTCAGGTCAGCTCAACTCAACTCAACTTAGCTCAACTTAGATTGATTCAGCTCAACTCAGTTTATCTTTTTAAAATTATCTCAGTTCAGCTCATCTCAGCTTGACTCGACCGCTGTCAGAGTGAGGAGCTGATGTGGAGATAAATTTGCCAGTCAGTAGTTTGAAATTAATTTTCCATAAAATATTTTTGTAATAGGTTCAAGATTTAAAATATTCTAACATGATGCTAGTTTTAACAGGTGTCAAAAATAAAAAAAATAAAAAAACAATGAGATGTGCAAAAACTCCAAAGTGAAGTTCTAATCACGTTTAATATATACCATATATACCATATTTATATATAAAATAAATTCTCAACAACAATTAAATTAAATCAATACTTAATAACAACAACAGCAATGATAATAATAATAATAATAATAATAATAATAATAGCAGTAAATAATATCTAGGGAGGATCATGGTGTTGTAGAACAGACTTCGCTGCACAAAACTGAGCTCAGCTCTCTTCCTTACTCTTCTTGTTCTGGTCTGTGTGTGTTTCCACGAGGCTGTGCTCTAATTATATCTGCCGCTATGTGGTGAACTCTGCTCGTTTTCATTCTGTGCTTGCTAACCCTGTTTCATCAGTTGACTGTTCACACCCACACCAGCTCTTTCATTTCTTTCTGGAGCAACCGATGTACAAAGCTTTGCTTTCTGTGTTTTTTATTTTATTTTTGGCACTGTTGAATCACTGCAGCTCTAAACTGTGTGAGTTTGATGGAACTGAAGTGAACATGAAACATAACTGATATAGCAGCTGTCCTGGCCTTCAGTGTGTTTGTGTGAGTGTGAGTGTGTGTGTGAGTGAGAGAGAGAGAGAGGCAGACAGACAGAGAGAGAGAAAGAAAGACAGAGAGAGACAGACAGACAGACAGAGAGAGAGACAGACAGAGAGCTCCACCTTGCTGCTAAACAGTTCATCTTTTAGCTCAGGTATCACCGAGAAACAACCCTGATACACTTCAACCAGTACAACACACACTCTTCCATGGCATATACCTGTATAGCTGGCTACAGGAGAGTTAGGTGAGGGTAGTTGTCTGAATGTTTCTTTTTAGGAGATTCGTAAATGATTAGAGGCGTAGATCGATGCAGAATTTTACCCAGAATCACTGTATATCGTACCATACTTTTAAGAAGATTTTGTTTTTCCATGTATTTGCAGGAGATAGGGTTCTAAAATAGGGTTCTACTGCCCTCTGCTGGTAAAAACTGGTACAGCAGGCAAGAGGAAAAAAAATACAAAACATTAATCAGAATCAGAAACCTTTACTGAAATTGTTTTATGTATTTTGAATTTCATTAATGAGTCACGCTGTACAGGTTCAGTTGTTTTGCACTGCATTATCGTCTTCATTGTCTTTAAACTAAACTTGCAACCATGCCAGAAAGCTGTTCCATGGTAGGTTGCATGGCACAAAAGATAATTAACTCTAAGCCTTTACTGGATTCCAAGACACAAAACAGAGCCAAAAAGGGATCAAAGATGTCTTAAAGCTATTAGAAGACTGGGAGTTTCCGTAGCCAGTGATTCCAGTTCCCCAGACACATTAATTTGGCTGTTTACCTCGCTACCAAAACTCAATACGTTGTCAATTTCGTTTACAGTGACAAATCAGCTTATTCTTACCCGCTAGTCACTTCTAGAAAAAGCCAGCATCAAATAATTTTGTAATCAGGGTTTGTCATTAATATTAAGCAGCTGGTAGCCTAGTGTTCAGGGCATTCGCCCTGCGACCGGAAAGTCCGGGTTCGATTCCCAAGACTGCTAAGCACAGCTGAGGTACCCTGAGCAAGGCACCATCCCCACACACTGCTCCCCGGGCGCTGTGTTCGTAGCTGCCCCATGCTTCACTTGGTGAAAGGGTTAAATGCAAAGGTTGAATTTTGTGCTGTTCGCACTGTGTGCTGTGGTGTGTTCACGTATGACAAATGGTCACGTTCACTTATTAGCCAAAAGCAACTATTTTCACAAGCCAGAGTCTTTAGTGCTTTTACTATGTAATTGCAGAGCTGCACTTGGTGTTAGATGGTGTTTTGCGATTTCCCATTCGCTCCTAATCATCTTCATTGATGACAGGTTGGTTTTCCCTCAGATGACTCATCTGTCTCTTTACAGTCACTGAAGATGGTAGTTACTAAAGACCATAAGCTATAATTCAAAACCCACTTCACATAAAACAAACTATATATAACCGATCCATTCCAAATATGTCTTAGCAACCCAGCAGAGGGTTGCACTTGGGAAAAAGCTGAGAAGAGTGCCATCAAGCCATGTGGCAGGAATGAATGACCTCAAATAGTACATATTATTAATAGCCTTCCTGCCATTCATGCACATCTGATTGCTCCTCAAACAGACTTGCATCATTTCAGTCAGGTGCTTTTCACTGTGGAGCTCATGAATCACCCTAACCAGCATGGAGGACACGTAAATATACAGCTGATAACCTAGACTGCACATCATACGAGTCTGCAGACTTCCCTGGCACACTTGGGGCCTCTTGCTCTACAAAGCTGCATGTTTTAAACATTGACATCTTGTTGGAGAATGGCAGTATTTAGTGCATCCTTTGGAAAATACCCTCAGATTATATACAACTCTCTTGTTGTGGCCAACTCAGAAATTCCTGAGAAGAAGGTTCATTACTGCAAATATACCAGCAGGGAGCAGCATTTCTCACTTTATCTTCCCAACCAGAGCCATCTTTCTTCCACTGCTGTGGTCGTGATTGCAGGGCTGTGACAGGAAGCCCCGAAGATGTGCTAGAAACTCCTAAAGCAAGACAGTGCAAGACAATAACCCCAGCAGCTTGTTAACCTCCATAGATGTCACTTGATCTCACACAAGAAACAAACAATCAGCATGAGGACCCTGGGAAATTTAACAGCCTAGCCAGACAAATGTTACTGTAGTTAACAAGGACAGGAAGCTTTTAACTGCTAGATTAGCACTGAGCAAACTGTATGCCTTCAAACATCACACACTCTCCTCAAACCATTCAGAGTTTCTGTGCATCTATAACACTGTTATCTATAGACTAAAACTGGCTGCTGTGGTTTTCATCTATACTAATATACTTTTGCAAACCTTTTGTGATAGAGTCCACTGGCTCCATCCAGAAACTTCTGCAACTACTCCTGTTCTCTCCCCACCTTTCTCACTAACTCAGAAAAAAGCCCACGGAAGGAGAGAATGAGCAGCAAACGAGACGGGGGATTCACTTCAGCATAATAAAGTTTGACACTATTGACAGTCCAAGCCAATACCTGTGTACGCTCGAAAGGCCATGTCAGCACTTTATCATCTCTATCATGTTCCTCAAACCATTCCTGAATCATTTTTGCAGGACGCATCACTCTGCTGAAAGAGACCACTTTCATTTGGTAGGGTACTTGCCTCCGGACCAAGAGGTCATGGGTTCAAATCCTACCTTCAGCACCAGCACTGGGTTCCTGAGCAAGACCCTTAACCAAAGTTGCTCCAGAGAGATACTGGCCCCTGCAGTTATAGAATGGAAGTCGCTTTGGATAAAAAAGCATCTGATAAATGGCATAAATGTAAATGTAAATGTAAATTTGGAAATATTGTTGCCATTAAGGAGTAAATGTCGTCTGCAACAATGTATAGGTTGGTGGTTTCATGTCAAAGTAACATCCAAACGAATGCAAGGACTCAAGTTTTCCCAGCAGAAGATTGTCCAGAGCATGACACTGCCTCGGTTGGCCTACCCTCTACCCATTGGGCATCCTGGGGAAAGTGGCGCACACACACCTGGCTGATTCAGCAGGCCAGGCCACCTTCTTCAAGTTCTCAATGGCCAGGTTCTGATGCTCATGTGTAGGCACTGAGGCCATTTCATGAAACACATACAGCAAGCTTCCCTGCACTGCGTGATCTGACACTTTTCTGTTCTAACCATCATGAATGTTTTCATCAGTTTGTGACACAGTCGACTGTCAGACAGACAGAGAGAAAGGATGAGTGGTTTGCTGAATGATAGTGAAAAGGATAAAAGGGTTGTGGCGGTAAGAGAGAAGAAGGTATGGCAGAGTGGAGAGGGGGCGAGTGATAGTGAAAATGGGGGGTAGAGATACACGAGATAAAAATAACCAGGAAGAGGAAGGATATTACGTAAAAAAGGGAGGAGAATTTATTTAAAAATTAAAAGTGGGGATGTGCACTGTCAGCTTGCATCTAAGAAAGAGAGAAAGAGAGAGAGAGACAGAGAGAGAAGAGAAAGAAAAAGAGAGAGAGAGGGAGAAAAGAGAAAGAAGAGAGAGAGAAAAGAAAGAGAAAGAAGAGAGAGAGAGAGAGAGACAGAGAGAGAGAGGGAGAGAGAGAGAAGAGAGAGAGAAGACATTAGGTTAGAATAGTGTATGAAGTAAGTGTACATAGAGAGTATTGCTTCCAGCCAGACAGTGTGCGATCACAGTGGGATCCCGCATCTTCACTGCAGCGCCTGCTCTCTGGTTAACTGGCCTGCTACTACACTCCATACAGGCTTAAAACTCAGCCCAGATTCAGACAAACCCTTAATTCAAACAGTTTTTCACCCATTTACCACAAATAAAATTGATCAGACAAGACAATTGTTGTTTTAGGCTTACCTCTTTAGCTAATGTTGCTAACAGATTAGCACTGTCCTAAGTTAATTCCTAAATCATCACACACTCTTACAGTCAGAACAGAGGTCTGGAGATACACGCTGGTTAGGTCACCAGTCTATCTCAGGGCAGACACACAGACAACCCTGTTTACATCTAGGAGCAATTTGTCATCTCCAGTTCACCTGACATGCATGTTTTTGGCCTGTGGGAGAAAACCGGAGAACCTGCAAACACAGAAAGGACCCTTTCTGCCCTTGCATGGAACCAGACCCAAAACCTTCTCACTGTGAGACAATAGCACTAACCTTTGCTCCACCCCTTCCACATAAACCCACATCATTAATCGTCTTTACAGTTCTTAAAAAAGTATATAGTCCTTAAGTCTGTATACTGACAGCTATATATATTTGTGACATTTTCTTACCAATATGTTAAGTTTGAGCTCATGAGTTAATGTGAATGATTTGATCCTGCATATGAATAAAATGGCTGATAATTTCAGTTTTTGTACGTGAAAAATAACGAGTCATATTCATGTGTTTTTGTCTCTTCGGGTTTTAAGTAGGGGGGAACAATACGGACAGACTATTATAATTGCAATGTTGCTGCTGCATGTTGTGACTACGATGCTTTTCAATAAATTCCTTTCATTACTTTTCTGGAATTACAAAGACTTAAGGTATATATATATTTGCTCCTCCATCCACACAGTCCATATATGGAAACAAAGCTGCAAAAACGAAATTAGTTTTTGTGACGCCACAACACTCACACGTCCATATGTCTCTAGATGAAGACAATTACTCTAGTCTCCCTATTTATCCCACAGCTCTGCCATGTCTCGGCCAGTGGCCGGTAGGGGCCAGTTTTGTTTTTGTTTTGGGGCTTTTATTTTGAATTTTGTGCACGTTTGTATCTTGGTTTCAGGTGTCTTGTATTCTGTTAAAGTGATTATGTTTTGTGATTGGTTTCTGTCTGTGTCATGCTCTGTATTTAAGTTCAGTTTATGTGGACCTCAGGGTCGGTCCATCGCCTGCTGTAGTTTCACATCTCGTTTCTGTTTTCATGTATCGGCCCCCACTCCAGGTTTATGTTTCTGTTAAATAAAGCGCCTGTAGTCATGGATGCCTGCCTGCCTTGTTGCCTGCCGTGGTGTGAACGTTGGGGTAAATCATGGCGCCGTGGCAACGGCCGTGTCGCCCGTGACAAGCTCTCCCAATTCAAGTTCTATGAAGGTGGAGCAGACAATTAGAAAGGAGATCGATTACATAAATCACCCCAAACAGCACAGTAACAAAAACAGCTTGTTCAATTCTGTGGTTGGGTTTAATATAGTCCAGCAATCTTAAGACTGTCTCTAGTGGGATCTGCTCAATATGTCCAATGTGTGATAGACAGTGGCCTTAAATCCTGTACTAAGCTTTTCAATTTTTATAATTTTAATACTATACATTTATCCAAATTTAGCTGAAAGTGCCTGCTTTTAATCAACGCATCCATATTGAGAGTAAACTGCACAAGAGTGTGTGTAGAGATGTGTCCCTTCAGGCCATTCCTACTGCAGGGGTAGGGGGCGGGGCTTTGTGTGTGCATGTGTGTGTGTGTTTGCATGTTGCAGAATATGGTGCATTATGGTAAAGGAGACAGAGCAGCAGAGCTGGGTCTGGGAAGGAGGGGTAAGGTGAGGTGTGTGTGTGTTTGTGTGTGTGTGCATGAATGGTGGAGAATGAGTCCAGGTGTTTCTGAGCAAAAAACAACCAAGTGTGTGCTAATGTGCGTGAGTGACCCTTAAAAGCACAGTCTGTGCGTTTGTGTGTGTGTGTGTGTGTGTGTGAGAGAGTTAGGGTACAGTCACTGAGAAAACCAGCAGCCCTCTGGGAGAGGACAGAAACAGACAGCTTAGCTGCTTTATACTTTGTTTAAAAAGCCAATTAAAGACATTTTGCTAATGACTGCATCCATGGTAACCATGGGTTCATATGCAGGAGCTTTGTTCTCTATGGGAAACCCTAAACCACCACATTTATGGTAATGCGGCATACGCACTCACAATCTGTCACGTAGGTGCATGCCGGTGGTCATCATAATCTGTCAATAATAATAATAATAACAATAACGACAATAATAATATCATCATCATCATCATCATCAGTTTCACACAAGCTTTTTTCAAACTCACTTTTTCCCTTTAAACACGCTGTTTCTGCTATTATGACTCTCCGATATGTAAATGAGCTCTGATCTGATCGACCACCTCATTCAAGAAGCATGCTGAGTTGCGTTCACTACATGAACACGGCAGGGACTTTCTTATTAGCTCGTAAAAGGTTAATGAACACTGGAAATGAAGATTGATTAGATCTAAGAATAAAAAAAAAACACACAACAAATGATCACCTTTAACACACCCTTAAAATCTTGTTAGATAAAATGAGTACAATTATTAGCAATCTCAGTAATGCAGAGGTTTAATCTAAATAATCTTATCAAGTTCATTAGCTATTTATGTCACACACAACAGCTATAACACACACACACACACACACACACAAAGACACACGGAGGAAAGGTGTGTTCATTAGCAAAACAGACTACAGTAGTTTCCTCTCATTCTCACTCTGGAGGTCATACAATCATATGCACATTGTGTGTGTGTGTGTGTGTGTGTGTATGTGTGTGTGTGTGTGTACGAGTGTGTGTATGCGTAAATTCATTTTAGTTGGTGTGAGTGTGTTTTGCTATATTTACATAAGAGAGGACTGAAAAAAAATTGGCAAAAGAGAAGACCACCTGTGCCAAAAAACAGAAAATGCTCAGATTTCTGAAAAGCTGCTACAGCTACAGAGATAGAGGAATACAGATGGGACACGTTTTATGTTCATCTTGTAACACTTTGCTGTGCAAAAATAAAACAGGCCTGTTAGAAAAGACCTTGAACTCCACCTGGGAAGACAATGGATATTGCCTGAAATGTTTTGCCTTTCATTTCAGCTCCAGAAAGTAATGGAAGTTTATTTCCCATCAGTTAACATGATGTGTAGATCATCACACACTTCAAACTGCCTCAAACTATGTGCTATTAGAGTTGCTGAGGTTCGGAGTACAACACTCTGTCATAAACATGCAAAATAAAATACACTGGAACTAAAAACAGAACTAGCTTATTAAATCCTGAACTTGATCTAAAATTTTGTTGATTCTTCCTTTTTTACAGAGGTGCGTGTGCATGGTTACTAGTGGTGGGCCGTTATCGGCGTTAACGTGAGACTCTTATCAGGCGATAAAAAAAATATCGCCGTTAATCTATTCACAAAGTTGAGTTGGGAGCTGGGTCTGTACTACGCAAGCTATGATGACTTTCACCTTGATAT
>JBBPDC010025076.1:0-12606 GCA_037974485.1 Hemigrammopetersius urotaenia | reverse complement strand
GTGTGTGTGTGTGTGTGTGTGTGTGTGTGTGTGAGAGAGAGAGAGAGAGAGAGAGAGAGAGAGAGAGTGTGTGTGTGAATAAGAGAATAAGAAAAAATAGAGTAAAAGATGTTTGAAGTACTGAGCGTTTATGATAGAATGTGTGTGATGTGAAAGAGTGTGTGGATGGTCTTCGGAGCTCAGCTGTGAAGGTCACCCCAGCCTCCATGGTCCTTCTCTCCAAGCAGCCATCTTCTCCAGCTGCAGCCCAGTCTGGAGAGGCTTAACCCAGCCTTCAGTAAGCCCCGCCCCCTTCTGGACCATACACTCTCTCTCTCTCCCTCCCTCTGGAAGAACCTCCTCCTGGACACTTTTATCTCTTTCTCTCTCTTCTTCAACTTCTCTCCTCCTCCGGAGAAAGTGATTTCCTCTCTGTTTCTGCCACACTGTGTTTCCTGCACTCATGGACTGGCAGTGGGATAAAGAGACACAGCTGGTGTAGTGATGATGATGATGATGATGATTCAACACTTCTTCACCCCTCACAGCCTTACTAGCCCTGTTCTGCAGCCTTTTTCTCTTTTTTTCTTGCTCTGTGCATCTTCCTCTTTCACCCTCTCTCTCTCTTTCTGTCTTCTTCCTCACTCTCCCTTTCATACGTCCCACCAAGACTCTGTATGAGACAATGTAGTATGAGTGGAATCTCTGAGAGGTGCCTCATTCCAGCATACACAGACAAACACATGCACGCACGCACATTCGAGTGAGAGTTCAAGAAATCACTGCTTCATGATCCAGCAGAATCCCAGGCTCCGCACTCTCATCCCCCTTGTGTAGTCCAAGCCAGAGCAATCGATTACAAAGTAATCCATTCGGGTCCATCTAAGGGATTACGTGATTCATCCATTTGGGTTTGTTTGGTTTTCCTCTCCCATCTATTTGAGATTCTGCTGCTAGAGAGCTATGCAGAAATAAAAAAGAGACTTTGTCTCTCTCTGTGGACCCTTCAGACAGAGACTAGACTGAAGGAGTGACTTTGCCAAAATCTCTCTTTTGTGGGAAAGACTTCCGAGCAGCTCATTCAGACGGAGAGGACTTTGCGTAGGCATGGACATTGCAAAAAACAAGCTGAATCTGTGACTGAACTGTTCCTTCTCTATAGCTTTTGTACAATACTAATGAGAAAAAAAAAACAAAACCATGACATTGAAAATGGGATTTTTATTTTATAAGTCAGTGGAGCCCTTGAGGTCGACCTGAGACGTGTTTTAGGGGTAAACATGGCTTTAAGGCATCAGATCATTGGTTTGCCAAACTCATTTTGTAAATAATAATAATAACAATAATGATAACGATAATAGTGTTCATTCTGTCCGCCGGACATCTGTGCCATAAAATAGGTAGGCTTCAGTGATGCAAACTCACAATGGAACCCAAGCAATATCAACATGTGTCCAAACCCCTCGCCCTCCCCCTTTTTTTCACTGCTATCAAAGTCTGTTAATGTTTTGTTTTCCCAGTAATGTGGCTCATATTCATTAGGGAGACTGAGAAGATCCCTTTTTAACCATTGTGGCTCTCCATAAGGTTTGACATTCTTTTTACTGCATCAGCTTAACAATGCTTTCGGGAAAATATGGAGCAGTGATGCAGTTACTATGCGTCCCAAACTTTAAGACCCAGTAAGTTATTCCAAATGTAAAATAGCAGAAGTCTGGACATTTCCAGAGTCCACTTGGATTTTACTTGATCAAAGAATGTCTCCTATATATTTCAAATAAAACAGACATTTATTAATGATTGGTGTTGAGGCAGAAAGACATATTGGAAGTGAAATAGCATTCAAGCCCTTTGAAAGTGTTGTTCTCAGTCTCTCCTGCCCTGTGGTCTGCTAAGTAGAGTAAGCTGCTAGAAAGATGATCTGTGACTTGACTGCAGCGACACGCATCCCTGTACATTTTCATATGTGTTTTCATGCTCAGTCACACAGACACACACACACACACATACACACACACACTCACATGCTTTAAAATACATGACAGAACCGTATGGCACTGTATGTCTTTGGTTGACCAAAATCTTGAAAGATTCTGCCACAGTTTCAAATTATTGTAAATTCACTCTAAACAAAACGCCTCCATTTGTAAATCCCCCGTTATTGTTATTTAAGTCTCGGTACGAGTGACGTTTGTTTTGATGACAGTCATTCCATTACCTGCGATGACTTAATACTTCCTATTTTATGGCCAGAGTCCCGTTTTATTTAGAGAGCCATTTTGGCCCTTTAAGGATCACACACTAAATTCGAGATATGAAAAGACGATTGTGAAGCCGGAAGAGGAGGGGAATCATAGCAGTTTGAGTATGTTTTTAGACCTATTTTAACTTTACCTCAGCTAACGGTTTGTTAATGTAAAAGGACACATTATTTTTATCTCAATGAAGATGACATTCTACAGTGGATTTTTAGAGGATTTTTTTCCTTTCTCTTGATTTTGCGTATCCCACCATGTAATACTGTTACCAATAAACACATCGCAAAATATGCTTTGTTTTTCTTCAATGGCTGTCATTTCCAAGGGTTATGATTAGATATGAACTAGGCATACATGATCATCTGTAGACATCCTCTTCTGCATCATGTCTTCAGGGTTACTTTTACATGCCTCCTAATTATTTTGTAGATAATTATACAGCACTGATTCCAAAAGTCTGAGTATTTGCTAATGGTTTGTTTGTAGTTCTAAAGTGTAGTCCTGTCACAATGGATCTAAACAACCAATTTTTGTATTTGTAGCAAGTGTCAAAGCAAGGACTACTCTTTCCATTAACCTGTTAATGTCCATCCGTGGGGACACAGCGTCCGAGAGCAGTGTATGGGGACGATACCGTGCTCAAGGGTACCTCAGCATTGCCACTGACAGTCCTTGGATTTGAACCCACAACCTTCTGATCACAGGGGTAGCTCCATAATAATTGCCATTTTTTGCCATTTTCTTTTACATCTTAAAAGTTGGGGGTGTTGGGGGTACCTGGACATCTACAGATGTGAGGCAGGGACTCGCCCTGGGCGGGGCACACTTGTGCACACCATTCACTCACACCTATGGTCAATTTAGAGTCCCCATTTCACCTTATGTGCATGTCTTTAGGCTGTGGAGAAGAAACCAGAGACCTTGGAGGAAACACACCACACGGAACACACACACATACACATACACACAACGCCAGGACCTGGGTTTAAACCCCCAACACTGGAAGGGTGAGGTAATAGTGCAACCCACTGTGCTACCACGGGGCCTTACCAAACGTTTAGATATTTTTAAATAATGGCAAAAAACACCTTTATTTGAAGTACAATGATTACTGATTTGATTCTCAAATGGACCTAGAGTCTGCCTGGAAGTGACCAAATGTGACCACTTATCCCATGCAGAGTAATGAGGATGAGTGACATTAGACCTTAACATAAGAATAGACCTGCGAATCAGGAGGATCTGAAGAGATTCTGTACAGAGGAAGGATCTCAGATCCCTTACCTTGTGTTTTTCTGTCTCATTAAGTGTTATAGGCAGGGATTGACATAAGTGGTGTGCAAGCCCGAATAGACATCAGTGGTATGCAAAATGTGCACCAGTTTCACAACACAAATGCGTACCTAAATTGTGACTTCATATTGCGCAACTCTCCTCCCCTGGAACCTCAAATTTCAACCTGGCTATGTAACTGAATCATGCTCTGTCTCCTGCATGCTCTGTCTCCTCGGCCCAGATGCCACACCCTCACCTGAACCACACAGTATTTCCAGTAGGTGAGGACACTTCTTAAGTGTTTCCTGTAGCATGAATGGTCAACTCCCAACAGTGACCTGATTCTCCGGACAGTATCCAGAGCTCTTATGAAAAAAAAACATTTTTGAACTAGGCCTAATCACTGTCTGAGTGAATGTGAGTAATGACAGTCAGGATACCTGCAGTTAAACCCATGCTACTGTTTTGAAGTACTAAAATGTAACCTCACATTTGAATGTAGTTATTTTTATGTACAGGAATGTCAAAAAGCTTAGCTGCACACAGCTTAAATTCACTGAACTAGGACCATACAACATGTGGTTCTTTTTAGTAGTACATTAGAAGTATATGCTGCAAACTGAAAGAAGTCTACAATGCATTTCATTTCATTTCCCTGAGCACAGCGGTGGTCATCAGTGTCCAGTTTGAATGACTACTGACCTGTTGCACTCACCCCCATCATCACAAAGTGCTTTGAAAGGCTGATACTGAGGCACATGAAGGCACACCTCCCAGACCAGCTTGACCCGCTGCAGTTCACATACTGCGCCAAACTAAACCTACTGGGTATGAACACCTCACTCTGTAACTGGGTCCTGGATTTCCCAACTAACAGGCCTCAGTTTGTCAGTATTGAAACTAGCACCTCTAGGACCGCCAGCCTAAGCACACAAGGATGCGTGCTCAGCCCACTGCTGTTCACTCTGCTGATGCACGACTGTGGTGCCCAATTCTTCAAAAACCACATAATCAAGTTTACAAATGACACAACAGTTATACAACAGTTAACAACAATGAGTCCGCATACAGATTGGAGACATCTGGTGGACTGGTGTCAAGACAACAACCTTTCCCTGAACCTCGACAAGA
Source organism: Hemigrammopetersius urotaenia (assembly GCA_037974485.1). Classification (NCBI taxonomy): domain Eukaryota; kingdom Metazoa; phylum Chordata; class Actinopteri; order Characiformes; family Alestidae; genus Hemigrammopetersius; species Hemigrammopetersius urotaenia. The sequence continues at coordinate 7,963 of JBBPDC010025076.1, read as the reverse complement.
CAAAGGAGATGGTCATCGACTTTTCAGGAGGAACTCCACCTCGTACACCACACTTCACATTAACAGCTTGGGTGTGGAGAAAGTCAGCAGTGTGAAGTCCTTGGGTGTGCAGGTGCTGGACAACCTCAGCTGGACACTAAACACTACCGGCATCACCAAGAAGCCCAACAGCTTCTCCACTTTCTGAGGAGACTGCATAAGGCCTTCCCCCTCCTGTCCTCACCACCTTCTACTGGGGGACCACTGAGAGCATCCTCTGCAGCTGCATCACTTCTTGTTCCCTTCAGTGGCTTGTGAGGACAGCTGAGAAGACCATGTGTGTGTCTCTCACACCACTCACTGAACTGTACAAGAAACACTGCATACACTGCACAACCGGCATCATCACAGATCCCACCCATCCCTCACACTGTTTCCCCCATGATGTCTGAAAAAGAAGTATCAGAGCAGCTACTGCCAGACATCACAACAGCTTCTTTCCACAAACCGCAATATTCCTGAACTCAGAGCCTGCACCAAACAGCTAAAAAATGCACGTGACACTTTTAGCCATACTAAACACTCTGCACCTCTCTGACTCTATATAAGGCAAAATTGGCTGCTAAAACAATCCTAACACTGTTCTTCCACAGAATACACATTGCCTGTCTGTTTTTGTACTTTGATGCTTCATTTTTGTACTCTGATGCTGCAATATATGCTGCAATTCTGCGCTTTGTCTGTTTTTTGGTGACCTTGCTCTATTTACACTACACTATTTGCTTCAGAGAACACTATTTCAACCCTCTGTGAACTTGTGTTTGTGGCTGGGCTGACAATAAACTCTCTTTAATCTTAGTCTTGAAGTAGTGAGAGCTCACACTTGCAGGAACATTACAAACAAGACGTGAGTGCTGACCTCTCCACCACCTAACCCCATCAAATACGCACACGCACACATACACTCTGTCTGAGAATGGCATCTCCCTCTGGGCAAGCGTAAACTGAAGGCTCACTCTGTACTGTAACATCTGTGTTTCTTCATAAAAGGCTAATTGTGCCATTTTAAACTTGAGTGACATTTCAGTGTATTTTCAAACCACCTCCCCCAACCTACTACAGAAGAATACATACACTATATGGACAAATGTATTGGGACCTCTTCATTACTGAATTCAATTCCTCAACTTACTAGGCTGTTTACTTGTTGGGCATATCAAATCCTTGTTAAAGTTCAGAGCCTATTTTGCTGCTGCAGAAGATTGACCCTCTTATCATAAAGTAAAAATGTCTCATCAGACTACAGATACCGTCACTGGTTTGGGATAGTTCCTCCTCATGTTGTCTCTGAAGAAACAACATGAGGGATTATGTTTGTTGAGAATGGAGGAACGTGTTGCTCCTCCAACTCTCACCCCAGGCCTGCCTGACTGCATTTTTGTTGAATGAAAGCAGTCAGGAGGTGCTCTTCTCTCTCTGGCATTCCTCAGGCCGGACTCGTCTGACGAGACACGCCGTTTAGGTGATTTGTTCGTGAATGTTCTCCTCAGTTTGAGCTCCGCCACCCAAACAACCAGCAGGGCCTTGAGGAGCTGATGGGCTCGTGCTGGTGGCACGTGGCCACGAAAGACCCCTTTCTCGACAGAACGGATGGTTCTCGAGTAAGCAGGACATCCCTGGATTATTTTCTGCTTTTCAAGCTTTCTGTTGGACTAACGATGATGAGGAGTTGAGCGTGAGGAGAGAAGTGTTTCTTTAAAGAGTTAGGTGGAATTTACAGCACATTACAATGGAGCAGGTGAGTTTCCTTTATCTCTTTGTGTTTATATTTTTTAGGTCTAGTGATGGAATATTGGAATAACAATGACCACTTTTAGACAATTACGAGCAATTATTTATAGATTTCTATGTGGTCTAGCTATTGATGACATCATAATAAAATAGGGAAAATTGAATATGCTTGTTTCTATCTGAAACACATGATAATTATTTGCCTAATAGTAAGTTAACACAACAAAAGTTCTTGTTTTATGGTTTTACATTAATTGTTCCATAAGACAAAATACATTTTACAGTATGTTTACAGGCTCTTAAATTATGACAGTTTTGTCTTCGTCTTGTCTATGTCTAAACAGAATGTGAAAGACAGTTTTCCCCCTCTTCCCACAGGATGAGGGAGTGGACTTTAAGACCCTTAGGGACAAGTTCCAGAATGGTGAGGCTTTGAAGATCCAGACCAAACCTGCCCTCCCAGAAAAACCCAAAACTCTCATCTCTCCCACCACCAAAATTAGCAATCCTCTTGTGGCATCTATCAACCTAGCCATGGAGAAACGCATGTCTGTCGCACCTCGTGTGGTCTTCAAGGATGAGAAAAAAAGTCCTGTCAAGCGCCAGTTTTCTCAGCCTGAGATGTTTCTGCCAAAGATGAATGACAGTCAGCCTGAATTACAGGATGAGAAACAGAAAAAGGAAGGTGATATTATCAAAGCTATGAAAGACAAGAACCTTCCCCGGGTTCTGCCCATGAATCCCGTTACTCCGGTCATTCAAGAGACCCCTAAGCCTGAACCCGACTCAACTTCTCTGGTTTCAGAATCTCAGGTCAAAGGCACCACACCTAAGAAGAAGAAGAACAACATATTCAACTTTAGGAAGTCTGCAATTTTTAAAAAAGAGAAATCCGACACTGCAGACGGTACTGTATCAGCTGGCCCTGTGCTGGATAGTGTTCCTTCCAGCAGTTCCACTCCTGTCAGTGAAACCCCCATAATTAGTAAGCCTGTGGCTCCCACAGCTCTTGTTCCACCACTTCAAGCAGAAGCTGTTTCAGTATGCAGTAACCTGGCTCCTGTTATTCCCGCTCCTGTTATTCCCGCTCCTGTTATTCCTGCTCCTGTTATTCCTGCTCCTGTTATTCCTGCTCCAGTTATTCCTGCTCCTGCTATTCCAGCTCCAGTTATTCCTGTACCTGTTATTCCAGCTCCAGTTATTCCAGCTCCAGTTATTCCTTTCCCTACAGTTCCTGAGCCAGATGTTCCAGTTCTGACCTCTCCTGAACCTGACATTGTCTCCCAAGTTGCCCCTGAATTGGACATCTCGGAGCCAGAAGATCCTATTACTCATAACCTCAGTGTTGCAGCTCCACAGATAGATTATTTGCCAGAGGAAGCAACCCACCCTTCAGAAATTCCTGATATTCTTGATATAGTTATTCCTCCTCCAATTATTCCTGAAGATGTTCCTGATGCAGATATGTCAGTTATAGGCATACCTGCCCCAGTTACTCTTGACCCTCCTATTCTTCCAGAGACTGCTTTTGCTACTCCAGTTTCCAGCAGCCCAAATCTTTCCCGCACAGCATCCCCTGCACCAGCATCTGTCACCCCAGAGCCCTCAACTGCCGTGGTTCCATACACAGTAACCACAGATTCGGACACTGCCTCAGATCCCAGTACATCTACGATAGTGCCATCTCCGGTGACAAATGCAGAGCCAGAGGCTGAATCTCAAGAAGCGCTTGATCAGGTGGAGAAGATGCCTGAAGTTCCTTCATCTGCTTCATCCAAAACAATTTCAGCTCTGTCTGTTCTAGAAAGAGCTGAAGAGATGGCCCCTGTTAGGCATAACCCTTGTGACCAGAGAGTCCTTAAACTTCTAGAAAAAGCTAAAAGAAAGCATACACCGAGCCATCAGACACCCACACCTACCACCCCTGAAATTATGACCTCAGTAGAGACAGCCCCACCAGAAGTAACACCACCTGATGTTTCAACACCTGAGAAAGCTCAACCTGAAGCAGCCCAAACAGAACCAATCCAGCCCATGGATTCTACACTTGTCCCAGAAACTGCTGTGGCCCTTCATGATATCCCCACAATTGACAATGAAGACCAGGCAATAAGAGCAGCCACAGTGAAGTCTAATACCCCTACATCTGAAACACCCCTGAGCAATGGCTTAGAGCACAGTAAGTGCATTAACCTTAATAGTATGGTCAGTTTATCCTGACACTTTTGCTTGGAATTATAGTTTAATCTTGTCTTAGCTTATCTTAAGTGTGTAAGTGTGATGACGTGCTTGTGTTGATACAGCCGTCTGTACATAGTAAGGACTGTGAATGGCCCATAAAATGTTTTGACAAGCTGTAGGTGTAGATGATGGAAGCAGTGTTGGAACACTTCTGAGTGACACTGAACACTTTTCATGCCTGGGAAGGGTCGGTATGTGAGGCATCTCACAAACCCTATTGTGGTTGTGCAGTGCAACATGTCTCTCATAGTCTGGATGACTGAGAGGCATCTTAAGGAAATTTATGAGTCACCTGCAATAGCTGCTTTTGTCAATAACAGTTCTTTAAATAACTACACTTAGATACCTATTCTGACCACCAGTGAAGCCTTTTTATATGGGACTTTTCTGAGGTCCGGTTTCATGATCAACCAAACTGATTGATCATTAGTGTCATCCACCAGTTTACTGCATCCTTCATAGTTCTTTTTGCCCACTTTGACATCAAACCTCTATAAGCAAGCAGATTTTTTACATTATGGTATACAGTGTTGTTGAAAGTTAATATACACTTTTGGCTTATATTGATGTAATTTCTAGATGTTTATGCAAGTGTTTAGTGTATTAACCCTCCTGGACCTCCTCTCTTTAGGCCATGTATCACCGATTCCAAAACTGCAGGCTGAGCATAGGCCTGCTAAGGTGAGGGCTGGACCTCCTCCACCTCCACCTAGAAAGTATTTTCCAGCTGAGTCTAAGGAATGCATCGCACCAGAGAAACCACCTCGTGTCATGAGCACAGATTTGCAGACCTTCAGTTTACTGGCCCAACAAGTGGAGGACAATGGTAGACATGCCTCAAATTGTTCAATTATTTCCTCTTATTTCTGTTAATCAGCCTGTCTCTTCCGATATGGTCTAGCATATGTTGTGTAAGACATATAGAAATATAGTCCCTCAAGAGCTTGACATTATTTATTGCATGGATAATCTTTTTGTCAAACATTCTGAGCTGGACTCCTTAGCTTGTCGCTTTGGTTGAAACACTATTGTAAATAAAACTTTGTTGATAATCTAAAACTGTTACAGGAATCATTATCCCAGCTCCAGTGGATTTCACCTCAGAGAATGTGAGGACATTTGAGGATTCAGAATTTGATGATTCATCTGAAGCTGCTGAACATGCTGCAATGTCGGTCCATGAGCAAGCATTTCTGGAACAGTCAAACCCAGAACATCATAGTTCAGAGGAGTTTGTCCCAAATGTGGAAACTACAGAAACTGTTTCTACCTCTTCAAAGGCACATACCCTAGAAACAGACAGTTTTGTCACCCCATCTCCATCCAGGTAAATCACTAGGCTGACTCGGACAATCTGCACCTAAGACCAGGGATCTGTCTCCTAAACTCTGTTTTTGTATGTTCTTTGAATAGAAAAATGAATGCTAAGTAATTACATATTGCAGTCTTTCAAACACACCATGAGCTACAAGTTGTTTGAGCCACAATTCTTCTTAAAGGCTCCAATAACAAATATTTTGATGTTCCAGTAGGACCCCAGAGATGGTCAACAACAGTGGTGACGGTGCCTATGAAGACCTAGCCGCCAACAACAAACTGAAAACCCTAAAGAAGCAACGCAAAGGGACACCACTGAGTATGAAAACATTCATGTCATTACTGGAGTTTATCAGAGTGTCCACAAAAAAGCTGTTTTATTTATATCACTCATCTGTGTTCTTTATCAAGCAGTTTTATCAAGTAGATCGGTATCTGCTCGTGATGTGTCAGATCGTGAGTGTATGAGAACAGATATTTGTGGTGTTTCCATTTTGTTTGTCATGATTAAGGATTAAGGATGTTAAAAGGGAGCTCTATCACTCCAAGGAATGTAGTTTGAAGAGTCTTCATTTCTGTTTTTCTTTGTTTGTAGATCCGTATGCTGATTCAGCCATTGTGGTAGGTGCTTCTATATCTCCGTCTGTGTGCAATGCTTTTATTTAATGCTCAGTATGTGCTTTTCTCTTCTTCTAATGCTGATAAAGTGTCAATAATAATAATACAGTAAGTTTGAGCGGAAACCCAAAGACATACAATCATTTGGCTTAATTTTATCAACATGTTAGTATCTTATTTGTTTAGTAGCACAAACAACTGTTGAAGAATAGTTCCTTTGTGACGGTTAGTTTATCAGATACAGTCTTTAAATGGAAATGGATTGTGATTTTTTCCTTTCATTTTACCAAATATTGCTTTCAGAATGAAGAGACATCCAGGAAAGCCTTGTTTGCCAAGTAAGTAGGTTTTCCATCTGTTGCCAGTGTTTGTGCCTCTACTCTTCTATTACTGTGTTGGAGCAATGATATAACATAAAATCAAGTAAAATCATTTCTCATCTCTGTGTTCACAGAAAGAGCGCAAGCCTAGATGACAAGGAACTGAAGAAGAAGGAGAAAGAGAGAGAGAAAGAGAAGGAGAAAGAAAAGAAGGAGCAGAAAGAGAAGGAAAAGGAAAAGAAGGAGCAGAAAGAGAAGGAAAAGGAAAAGAAAGAGCAGAAGGAGAAGGAAAAAGAAAAGAAGGAGCAGAAGGAGAAGGAAAAGAAGGAGAAGGGGAAAGAGAAGGAGAAAGAGAAGAAGGAGCACAAAGAGAAAGAAAAGGAGGAGAAGGGAAAAGAGAAGGAGAAAGAGAAGAAGGAGCACAAAGAGAAAGAAAAGGAAAAGAAGGAGCAGAAAGACAAGGAGAAAGAAAAGAAAGAACAGAAGGAGAAGGAGAGAGAAAAGAAGGAGCAGAAAGAGAAGGAGAAGAAGGAAAATGAAATGAAGAAAAAATTCAAGGTAAGAGCAGGCACTGATGGACAGCACAGCTCTCAAAATCCATCTGCCATCTGTGAAAAATAAAGTCAAATGAATCCATAAAAATAAGCAAACAGTAAAATCCCACCATGTGTTGTATTTGGCACACACACACACATACACACACTGTCTGTCTTTCTTTCTTTCTTCCCACTATCTTTTTGTAGATTACTGGAGAGGAAGAGGCGATGTATCAAGCCAAGGTGCTGGAGACCTGTAAAGGCCGTAAGAACGACCTGGCAGTGAAAGCTGGAGAAACAGTCAGCATTCTCCGCACCACAGACTGCCCTAAAGGAAAATGGCTGGCCAGACACAGCAGCAATAAATGTGAGTTAGAATGACGAACCTCCAGCTACACATGATTTACTCATGACTGAGAAAGCTTCATGACATCAGGAATGGAGTTATAATAATGCCTCTCATTTCAGTGGTGTTCAAATCTCAGGGCAGATCAATTAAACAGCTCATCTTTAAAAATGAATCAATATTTTATTGTTTAGCATTTAATAAGTTCTTGCTGTTCCATAAACACAAAACATAAGTACCTTCCACGTGTGTCGTGTAGTATTATTGAATACAATATCAGTAATAATTAATATGATCGGCAATTCATTTATGAATGGCAGAACACACTTTAGACGAATAGAGATATCTGCAATCTGCAGAGTCACATATTGCACTAATATGCACAAAAATAAGGCAAGACAAATTACATGTATGCATCCAGCAGTTCAGTTTCACTAAATAAAACAGGCGTATGCTTGAAAAAAGTGTTTGCCTGATTCCCAATTAAGAATTGTACCGGGAAAGTATCTGGCACATCCCTGTGTAGTTTGGGGACTCCTGCTCACTCATCATTTTTGTGAGATTAAGGATGTTAATAGGGAGCTCTATCGCTCCAAGGAATGTAGTTTTACTATTCCACAGCCCATTCTGGGGACTCTATACCCCTCTAGTTGTTGCTTAGCACCAGGCATTGTGACCTTCATGTGAGGCTGCTCTGAAGCTTCCCATGCTGTTGGCATTGCTTTTCTTTGGGCTTAATACAAGGTGTGTGTGTGTGTGTGTGTGTGTGTGTGTGTGTGTGTGTGTGTGTGTGTGTGTGTGTGTGTGTGTGTGTG